>RJWT010015086.1:0-20723 GCA_004365215.1 Cuniculus paca
CTGGGATTGAACTCAGGTCCTTGGTCTACCAGAGCAACAGCCCCAGGGTCAAGTTAAGTTGCCCAAGCAGGCCTCAAATTTACACTCCTCTTGCCTCAGCCTCCCAAGTAGCTGGGATTATAGTTATGTGCCACGATGCTGGGCAAAAAATACTCTTCTAAAGGTGGTTGCAGTCATAAGGTCCAGACCAACTATGCATTTAAAGTAAGAGGTGCCAAGGAGATAATTACAGTTTATTACCTTTACTTTTTTTTTCTATCCCATGTCTCTCTTCATCCTTTCTCTATTTCTACTTTTACATTTCCAGTCCTCCTTCCATCTTTCTGACAACACAATAAGTAAGAAAGCCAAGGGCAGTCACACTCCCGGCTCATCTTTTAAGGGAGGAAATACAGTTAGCATAAGAATACAGTTTTACAGTCAGTTAGATCTTAATTCAAGTCCAAACTCCACTCCTACCTTTGCCTCATGGCCTGGGGTCAAAAACTTTAGGATCACAACTGTACCCACTTCCCAGATGCTGCAAGAATTAAATACATGAGTACTTACAGAAATGTCTAGCTCACAGTGTAAACACACGAAGTCACATATCTTAAGTACCATCTTCCCTATGAGATCCAAAGCCTAGAGAATTATCACAGCTTTTTCTTTTTTTTTTTTTTGTTTTATGGAAAAAAGGTAAAACAAAGTTTCATAACAAAATAACAGAATAACAATAGTTAATACACTGCACATAGTTATCTGTAAAGTAGTTATTCAAAGTACAAGATATAGGCAGAAGAATTTCTCCAATCAATATTACACAGACATTTTGGTCCAATGAGCTAAGAGAGAGGCACTAATCATATAACTGACTTCATTTTTCACCCTTTCCCCTTCTGTCTTTTCACCTCTCTCCCATCCTAGTCCCTTTTTCCCTTTGAACGGTTTCTTCTCCTTTCACAATATCTTTTTTTTTTTTTTTTTTTTTGCGGCACCCGGGATTGAACTCACGACCTTGCGCCTGCCAGGCAGGTGCTTAGACCGCTGAACTAGATCCCCGGCCTTCCTTTCACAATATCTACTGTACATTTTAGATCTCAGTCTTTTAGTTTCTCATACCAGGGAGACAATGCAATGTTTACAGATGTGAGTCTGGCTTATTTCACATATGAGTATGGTCACAGGTTGCACCCATTTACCTATAAAAGTATCAGGTTTGTTTGTTTGTTTATTTATTTATTTATTTTGCAGCACCAGGAATTGAACTCACAACCTTGCACTTGCCAGGCAGGTGCTTACGCCACCGAGCTTAATTCCCAGCCCTTGTCTTTTTGAGACAGGGTATTGCTATGCCATTCAGGCTGGCCTTGAGCTCACTTTGTAGCCCAGGCTGGTCTCAAACTCTCAACCATCCTCCTGTCTCAGCCTCTGGAGTGCTGGGATTACAGGTGTGCGCCACCAGGCCTGGTGGTTTATCCTTCTTGAGTAATACCCCATTGCATAAAAATACCACATCTTTTCTATCCATTACTCGGGTGATGGGCATTTGGGATGCTTCCAACATTGAGCTATTGCAAATTGTGCTGCTATAAACCTGAGTGCACATATATTGCTGTGGTGTGATGTTTTTAATTCTTCTGGGAAGATAACCCGAAGGGGAATAGCTGGGTTGAATGAGACCTCTAATCCTAGCTTTTTGAAGAATCCCTGTACTGATTTCCACAGTGGTTGCACCAATCTGTACTCCCATCAACAGTGGAGAAAGGTTCCTTTTCCCCACAGCCCCTCTAGCATTTGTTACTGGTTGATTTTTTGATGACAGCCATTTTTTCTGGGGTGCAATGGAATCTCAGTGTTGTTTCAATTTGCATTTCTTGAATGATTCATGATGTTGAAAATTTTTTCATATATTTATTTACCATTTCTATTTCTTCATCCAAGATGTAACACAGTCTTTTCTAAGTTCCCAGTGGGAGACAGGCCACAGGTACTCAATTCCCATTTTCCCCTCCTGTCCCCAGAGACTGGAAACTCCAAGGGCTGGGCCCTCTTCCTAGGTTCCCAGCCCAAACTAAAGCCTGGCTCACAGGAAACTTTCAGTGTATGATACTGGGTCAAACCTCCATGGAGATATCCG
Organism: Cuniculus paca; assembly: GCA_004365215.1. NCBI lineage: Eukaryota > Metazoa > Chordata > Mammalia > Rodentia > Cuniculidae > Cuniculus > Cuniculus paca. The sequence continues at coordinate 2,120 of RJWT010015086.1, forward strand.
TTCACAAAGAGAACCTGGAAAGATTAGTTGTGCCAAAAGAAGAAACCTGAGTACCTCCACTTTGGACAATCACCTATTACGTACACGATCATTACATACGTGTATGTCACTAGACCCATTCTGATCTAGTTCATATGCTTATGATGCAATCATTTTGAGGAAATGATGACTTCCCAAGGTAGGCCTCATACAAAATAAAACAGCACTCTGTGTCACCGTAAACTGATCTTTTGTCACACTGAGAGAACTCTCTCTGTGTTAACTTCTCTACCCAAGGCAGTGGCAGTCAGAAGCATGCAAGGCTAACAGTTTAGTAGATACTTGCAAAGTTTAGAGTGGCACCTATAAAGGTCAAGTATTTTCAACATTCCTGTCTTAATAAGCATTTTTATATTTTCTCTAATTCCACTTTAAAAATCTGCAAGTCTATAAAATCACTATTACACACATGCGCTGCTGTGCCAAGAAATACTCAGCAGAATCACAGTATTCACAAAGTCAAGGTTTTGACATATACATAACTGTAAAACATCATCAAAATCTGACATAAAGTGAATTAATATTCACAAAGTAAGTCAAAGAATGCTTTGGAGTCATCAGTCTCACTTTTTAACAGTACAGTAAAAAACATTCAAAGAGTAATTCTTCAAAAAACTTTATTAGTATATGTTTGTAGTACATGCTACTTACAGTCATCTCAGGGAGTAGGTACATGTATAGAATATAGCTTGTTTCTTTTAATTCCCTTCCCCTCCTCTCCTACTCCCTCCCTCCTTCTCTAAATCCCCTTTCCCCATTTTCATTCTTGTTGATATTATTAGTCTAAGCTCATGTTTATGACATGTAATGTTTACATTCGTTGCAGTTATTAGGCTTGTGTATATGACATGGTCTTGTTCTACTTATTTCCTTTACCCCTCTCCCTTTGATCCTGGTCTCCTGGACCCCTTTCCATTTACAAGAAATCCATCCCTCTGTTTCCTCTTAGCCATCCTTTATTATACTTTTTGTCTTTTTACTTTGCCTTACTCAAATGAGAGATACCATAAGCTACTTAAGTTTATGTATCTGATTTATTTGTCAGCATTATATTTTCCAGGTGCATCTATTTTCCTATGAATGTCTCGAATTTGTCCTTCTTTATAGCTGAGTAATAATTATGTATTCTATTATGAAGTGGTACCACATCTTCTTTACCCAATTGTCTGTTGATGAGTACATAGGGTGCTTTCAGGGTTTAGCTATTATGAACTGTGCTGCATTAAACATGGGCATTCATGTCTGAAGTACGATATCTTTTGGTGAAGATATTCTTAATAAATTAACTGAATTAACACCCCCTATCCCCAGTGGGGACTTGAAACCAAGGCTTTGGTACTGGGCTACATCTCCATTTATTTTGAGACAGGGTCTCACTGAGTCACTAAATTGCCAGGCCCAATTTTGAATTTGTGATCCTCTTGCTTCAACCACCCAAACAGCTGGGATGACAGACATGTACTACCACGACTGGCAAATGAGTTGATAAGAAATTATCCTGCCAGCCATTAATGGTTATAAATTCTCTGCCCCCCTCCTCAAGAATGAAGCCCCCTGGGCCAGGGATTTAGCTCAGTGGCATAAGCTAAGCACCCACCTGGCAAGCACAAGATCGGGAGTTCGATCCCCAGTACCAAAAAAAAAGAATGAACCCCTTTATAAGTTAACTCTAAAGAGCTAACAATGGTTAAAAAAAACCCCAACAATAACAACAAAAACTAACAGCAGTATACAGAACAGTACAACAGGCTTAGTAATGGAGAAACCCAGGTTTTATATCTGCAACATCATCACTATTGTAGAACAAGATACTTAGCCATTGAGTCATCTCACAAGATTGTCATATACATTAAATAGTAAGACAAAGAACATAGTCCCATAGTCCCTAAACTTTGTATGCTATCTTTTAGAAAGGAAGCATTTATCTTCAAGAAATATTCATTGTTTCTTTATCTTTTCTTTACCTTCATATGGTAAAATGTATGTCCATCACTACTTTTAATTCCAGACCTAGGCCAATGAGGGTGAAGTCTACTACTTCACACCTTACAAATACGCCCTCTGCTACCAGCTCCCTAAATTCACTTTGCTATTATTCTCTGAGTGCCTTTAAGCCTTAAAGGCACCTGGAGGACTTTGATGTTCTGAAGTTGCTTTAGGGCACATCTCAAGCAATAAAAATCTAGGTAAATGATCCAGGAGTGCAGTCCACTGTCTTCGAGCACAATCAGACAAAACAACAACAGTCTCAGTCTACTTCTCCCTCAAAACATTTTCCCTAACCCCTTTCTCAGATAAGCAAAGGCTGTATGAGCCCAATGAAATGCCAATAATGTACCAATTCAAATACCTGTACATATCAGCACAATGTGCCCCTCTAAAAGAGTTTAGGTGGCCACACGAGGCACACACAAAGCAAAAGCCTGATGAAATACAACCTGCTAATCAAAACATGCCAACTCTCCTGAAAGGATGAAGGAAAACTCTAGAAGAAGTATTTTCTATGTCTGCAGTAACTGTTAAGTTACTGCTTTACAGTTGAGGCAATTAAAATAAAATATTAAAAGAAAGCTTTTCAATGTTTACCCATAGGACTATGGCATTTGCTCAACCCTACCCCCACCCCATGCAAGGAGAAAAACTCTAAAGCACCCACAAGGCATTGTTTCTAGACACTGACAGCTCCTGTAAAACAAGGCATTTAACATTTTTGAAAAATGGACATTCTACAGATACTATTTCTTACACTGTTATTTTTTTTAAATAATCTTAAAATGACTGTCAAGTTCAGTAACTTTGTTTCCATAACAAAGCTTTTTGACTCTTGTTTTTGTAGAGCTTGCTGCCCAGGTCTGTTAGGTAAAAACTTCAAAGAATGCATGCAGCCACTAAGCGAGGGCCAAAGCAATTCTGGATATGATATGCTGATGATGGCCTGAAAGAGGCCTAAAATGACTGAAAACAGCCTGAAAACCATAATGCAACTCTGTTTTTAACATAATTCTCGGAGCAAAATAATGGTGCAGAGACTTGTATTTTCTTAAAAATACTCTATGGCAGCCTTGTTTTGACTGATGAACTCAGTACTCTTTGCGTTCATCTTTCTTGTCATTTTGCTGAAAGCGGTATTCATTTCTTCCAAATCGTGGTTATCTTTTAGATGGCAAATTTTTCAACAAATGGGAGATATATGAAGCAATCTTGGAGATAATTCTTTATGTAAAAATTCAAGTTTCAGGTTTTAGAACTGGAGCCCGGGGCAGTATCTGAATGATAACCAATATAATTTACTCCTTTGATTCCTCCTCTAATTTTCAACTATTTAGTGGTAATTTTGCAGGATTAAAGTATTCAGTATTTTGCCTTGAGCATTTGAAAGAAAGATGCTGTATAATTCTAATAAATAAAAAATAGTGTTAATAATGTTTAAGAGTCCAGGTCTTTAATAAGCATCAATTCAGACTAATTATTTTGATAAATCGACACTCAGATGAAAAGCTACAAAGTAATTATGAAGATAACAGTGATACATGTTATGAACCCTCACATCAAGGAAACAATCACCTCTTTCCAAATAAAAACACATGGCTAAGAACCATACTCCCACCACTAGGAGTTAACTGTTAAGAAAAGGAAGTGAACAGTAGATAAAAGAAAGTTAACTTCCAGTTCCATTTTACTTCTAGGAACAAGATTTCAGAAGTAACTCGTAATATTTATGAAGATTTAAGTTTGACTGAAACTTAGTCAATTTAGTGCCACTTGCTTTTGATAAGCCAGCTGGTTAATAATTAAATAAATGAAGATAATATATTCAGGATGAATTTAAACTACTATGATGAAGAATCTTAAGCACATTGTTGACATTTTGTTGTGCAGTAAAACACAGTCTGCTCTATGAAATCATGAAATGTTAAAGAAATCAGTACTATCCTAAAGCTAAAGAATTAATGTTGTACTTAGCATCTGAAAGATAATGACTACATTGAATGGACTATATCCACAAGGTTTTAGGTTTTTTTAACTTCCTACACAATCTTAAAATGCACATTGACCTGAGGGGACAAATCAATGCTTTTATGCCCACTTTCCTTACATAAAAGATAAAGCCTCTATACTTACTGCTTCTAGTGCCCAGGCTTCTATTTTTTCCCCAAAGTGGTAACCAAGTTCCCCAAACAAATGGTGCCATCCCTAATGATAACATCTATCTATCTATCTATCTATCTATCTATCTATCCATCCATCCATCCATCTATCCATCCTTCCTTCCTTCCTTCCTTCCTTCTCTCTCTCTCTCTCTCTCTCTCTCTCTTTCTTTCTTTCTTTCTTTTTCTTGGCAATCCTGGACACTGAACCCAAGCAAAGTTTGTGCTACTTGCCCAAGCTGGGCTCAAACTTGCTATCCTTCAGTCTCTGCCTTCCAAGCAGCTGGGATTATAGGCATGTGCCACCAGCCTAGGTAAGAATAATACTTTTTCTTTCTTTCTTTTCCAGTACTGGGAATTGAACCCAGAGACTTTGCTCTGAGCTACATCCCCATTCTTTTTATTACTTTTATTTTGAGATAGGGTCTCAGTCTGGGCAACTTAGTGAGACTGTCTCAAAATTTAAAAACAAGAGGGAGAGGGAGCTGGGGATGTAACTCAGTGCAAAGGTCCTCATTTCAAACACTTCCCTCCCCCTACACACACACACACACACACTCTGCAAGTTTCTAAGTTCATTTTCTTACTTGAAATGGTCCCTTGGTTTGAAAGAGCTTTTATCTTTGCCAACTTCTTAAAAGATCTCATGAAGATTGACGTTAAATTTAGACAAAGCCCACTGTAGCATGCTTCTTTCAGGAAGTCACCAATCTTTCCCTCCTTTTGATATCTAACAAACAGACACCATCCTTCCTATAAAACTAACAAGGTCATATATTCTGTAAATTTACTATAGCACAAAAAATTCCCAAGATCACGAAGAATACAACCATATACAACCCCATGCCATCATCTTAGGCTAGTTAATTTTGTCCTCTGAAAGATAGCTAATTATTACATTCTGAAGCAAAGTAAGTTCGGAAGTTTTACTTCTCTAGAAGAATCACCAGAAACCAGGGTGTTAACCTAGAAAACCTGGAAGAGACTAATTACACATGCCAGTTCTCATCATGAAATAAATTGTTTCTACACAGCAAGCCAAAATAGCGAAATCTTTATTCTAGTTGTGTTGCCTCAATATTCAGCTTAAAACAAACCAACAAACAAAATACCTCATAAAAGTGAACTAAAAATAAAGGTAGTTTACACGTGCCTATAGGCGTCTCTTCTAAAGTTAGGAGCAACAGCACCAGGCATGGTGGCATAAGTCTGTGATCCCAGGACTCCAAGGCAGAAGGACTACAAATTCAAGGGTAGCCTGGGTTACACAGTATGGCCTGCCTCAATAAGTAAACAGCGTTTGATAATTCAACACAACTTCTTCTGGACCATTTCTCTAGCAAGTTGTTTGGTAATCCAACACGTGAGAGAGAAAAAAAAGAGAAAACCAGAAAGAAAAAAAAGAGGCCTTTATTGCAGGCATGGGGCGGGAGGGGAGGGTGGGCGCTGCTGAAGAGAGGCCAGCACCCTCTGGAAGCTTCAGGAAAAGAACCGCAGGCTTTACTTGGAATTTGACAGAGGTGGAGCTAAAGGAGGGCAGAATGAGTATTGACAGCTGATTGGGGGAGCCTTTGCTGGTACGCAAAAAGTGGGAGGTTTGACTATTGGGTTCGCGAGAAGACAGCGGGGAGGCGCTTTCTAGGAAAAACCTTTCACAAGTAACTTGGACCATCATTACTTTGGCCAAGCCAAAGCTACAAGATCACACTGTCATACCTTTTGGGAAAAGAAACTAAAGGATAAACCAGTTACCTAAATATAACCATCAATCTGTTTAGGCCTGTGTTTACAAAGCAGCGGAATAGCCCTAATATCTCCTTCCTAAACAACAAAACTTTCTACACAAGCCAAATCAGACATGAGTGTCATCCCCATGAACTAAGGTTTGACTCCAGATTCTGGGGAATGAAGTGGCAGCCCATGGTCAAAAAACATCTGTAAGTGAAAGAACTAGAACAAAAACGAATTTTCTCAAGTTTGCGTCTCCTTCATAACAACACATTACAGGAGAATGTGTATTGGGGCTTGGAGTGCCAGGAAATCAATCCAAGAAAGGATTGTTTGAGGAAAAGCAGTACAATTTTAACTTAGACACTGGCAGGTCCAGACACAGAGAACCTTAGAAGATCTGACTTCTGTCTACTAAGTAGGCCTGCTTTGCCGCCTACTTTGTCCTGCACTCTTAGGAAATGCCCTTTGTTGCTGTTATTCAGAACTATTCCAAAGAAGCAGGTATCCCAGCTTTGTGCCCCTGTGCATGCAACTTCCTTGGCCTGATACGATCCCCACGCATTTCTCATTGTAGCCCGTTTCCATTTGACCTATGCAACTCAGCTCAGATGACACCTCTTTCAGAAGCTGACCTCCACAATGTTCCTGAAGCACTCTGGATTGCTTTACACCACCACAATGTCCTGACTAGTTTTCTTGTCTGAATTTTCCCCACACAGAAAAGTACTAGGGAGCAGGTTGAGGGAAAATGTGGGGGCACGACTGATGTGACTTGGCTTCTCCTGATATCTGACCCATCCATGGAGCAAGTACTTAGTAAATATTTATGGACTAAATGAATCCATGTGACTGACTATTCGTGGGAGAAGCCAAGCTCGTCTTCCTGGATAAGAGAACTTCAAAACAACTCCAGTGAAAACCATGCTCACTATATTCACTTTACCAACGTGGATTTCTTTCCCAGTCTAGCTCCTAATTAGCCCCTGAGATTATACAAGCTCAAGTACAGATGTTTCTTGACTTACAACAGGGTTATATCCAGATAAACCTGACGCAAATTGAAAATGGTGTAAGTGGAAAATGCACTTAATACATCTAACCTACCAAACATCACAGCGTAGTCTAATCTACCTTGAACGTGCTCAGAACACTTAAGTAGGCTACCATCACAAGAAATCATTTAACGCGAAGCCCACTGTACAAGGCCTCACGTACACACATAGGTGGGGATTTTGTAGATAAGATGGGATAGGAAAAGGCAACACAGTAATTGCTGCCAGTTATTCTTCTTTATGACTGTAGCTCACTGGGAGCTACAGCTCACAGCATGAGGGAGGATCATACTACATAATGCGAACCAGGAAAAAGAACAAAATTCAAAATAGTTTCAACTGAATGTGAAAGGAATACATATCATGTTACTTTCACCACTGTAAAGTCGAAAACTCTTAAATTAAAAAAAAATTCAAATCATCATAAGCAGACACCCTCCGTATTACCATGAAACTAAATTTTTGTGGATTTTTTTAGCCTATTTTGTTTCTGTCGTAACTGGAAAACCGTACGTTTTCTTGGACACTCAGAATCATTTCACACTGATACCTGAGAAGCAAAGTGACAGCCACATAGTTCTCTGGGGTATTCCCCCAGAGTTTGACAACATAACGGATAAAAAGTCTGGGTTCAAATGTTATCATTTGCCAACTAAGTAACTTCAGGCAAGTTACCCTACATCATTTCTCCACAGAACAAATAAACTGAGGTTCCTTTAGTCAGCAGACATTCCACAAAAATCAAGTAAGCACCTACCACGAGCCACACGCAGGCACTAAGAGTGGTGACTGGGCTCTGCAAACTAATGCGTATCGCCATCAAGTCAGTCCATTGTAGTTCCTTCCCAGCACTTACCACTACCTGCAATGATCCTGTTCACTGGTTTGTTTCCCCTTCATTAGAAGGTGAGCGCCACATCTCTCCGACGTCCACTTCCGTTACTCAATTCATGCAAAAAGGAATGAGCAAGCCGGTCAGGCCCTGTTGTTCTTACATTTTGATGGAAAAGGAAAAAATACAACAATATACGTATATGTATGTATTGAACATATCCACACATACATATACGTATATTATATTTATACATATATATGCCTGTGAGAATACACAAAGATGATAAGTACAAGAGCAAAACTCAAGAGCCCTGACTTCTCAGAAACACACTCGTGGCTTTCTCTGCCTCCAGCTCCACTTAGTATCCCAGGACCCCGACAGCCTCCCTCAACTGCGCAGACCCGAGAGAACAGCGCGAAGACGGCGGCGGCGCGCAAGTTAACTAGTCCCAGCCACTCTCAGGAGGTTCGGTTCATGGACTCGGTCCATGGACTCGGTCCGCACACGCACTGCGCGCACAACGGCCCCTGGGCAGGATCCTGTCCTCAGCGCGCTTCTCTTCTAGTGTCGAAACTCGGTGCCTGTGCAGTGAGCAGTGCCGTGGGACCGCGAGACGGCGGTGTGACAGGGGAGGTCAGCAGGCGTCCACGGTGGCCCGGGCGGGCGACATCTGACCGAAACCTTGTCAAGAGCAAGCGAGGGCCTGGAAGCGACAGGGGGCCGCTGGCGGCCGCCCTAGGACGGAAAACCGCAAACTCGTCCGGAAGTTACAGTGGCCAAGGTGACAAGAGCCTCGAAGGCGCGGCGCCCGGGCAGGGTGGGAGGCGGGGCAGGCCCGGCTCCGCACATGGCCCGCGTGGCCTTCTGGGGTGCGGGCGGCCCGAGGCGCGGCGAGCCCCACCGTCCCCCGCGGCCGCGCCGTCGGACCGGCCCGAGCGCGGGTGGGGGCCGCAGCGGGCGGACGGCGGGCCCCCTGGGCTTACCTCGGAACTTGAGCTCGTGCTGCGGCTCGAGGCTCAGGACCTGCTCCACCTTCGCCATGTTCCTCGGCGGCGGGGCACCTCAGGCGGGGAGACCCCAGAGGTCACCTGAGCAAAGCGGAAACGCCGCGCCCCTGAAACTCTACCGCGAGGCGGGCGGGCGGGGGTCGTCGGCGGGGCGCGGGGGGGGCCGGCCTACGCGTTGCAGGCGGAGGGGCGGAGGGCGAGGCCGAGGCCGCGGTGCCCGGCGAGCTCACGCACGCACGCACGCACGCACGCACGCCGCGACGCACGCACGCACGCACGCAGCAGCTGGCCGGCCCGGGCGGCGGGAAGCGGCGCCCTACGCCAGCTCCAGGGCCAGGAGGGAGGATGCGCGCGCGCGCGGAGCCCCTCCCGGCCAGTGCGCAGGCGCATCCAGGCCGCGGGGGCGGGGCCGCGAGTCGAGGGGCGCGGCTTGGGGGGAGGGGCCTGGGTGCTGGGAAACCACGCCAAGGTCCACGAAGAGCATTTATTAAGGGCCCCCCGGGCTGGCGTTGTGATAAGTGCTTTACTCAATAATAATAATTAACAAGTATAAACTTCCACTTTTTTCTTGCTCATTTAGTGCCAGGCACTGTTAGACTTTGAATAATAATACAAGTACTTATTATAAACATAATGTTTATGGGTGAGTGATACGTGCTAGACACTGTGACAGATCATAAATAATAATTATAAATATAATAAACTACCAATTATTATTTGCTTTTTTTGCCACTCTGCTGAATGCTTTCAATAACAACAAACAACTGTCATAAATAAAAGCTGCTCCGCACGAAATGTTTACTGTGCAACACGCACTGCGCTGAATCCTTTACTAATAGACACCATTGATTCATGCATCGAATGCTTCAGAATGCAATGTTCTGAAAACTTGACCTTATCCCTACCCTCTTGCTAATATCGAGTGAAGAGACATCCTTTGAATAATCACACAAATAAATAGCCGGTTTAAAAATTGCTGAGAACCGAGATCTGTTTAACCTCAAAAATGAGATACTCTATATCATTACTGTTGAAATAGTATTTTGTTATATAGCATTTACCACACAAAATAGGCGTTCTTAATATGTTCCTGTGCATAGATATAAGTGAAACAAGTACGGTAAATTGTTCACAATGGTTGACTCTACAAGGCAGGAATATCAATGCTTTTCATAGTATTCTTTCCACTTTTCTGTATGTGTGAAATTTTTCATAATTAAAATTTTTAATAGGATAATCTTTGTCTTTTAACTAAAGCATTTAGTCCATTTATATTTACTATATTTACTGATATATCTGGATTTTTTCCATCATTCTATATTGTTATTTCTTGCCTGTTTTTCTTTTTCTCACCCTTTTTCTTTACGGTTCATTTTCTCCCCCTCAATCTGTTTTCCTTTTCTTGACATACTCTGTAATTACTGTTTTAATAGTTACCTTAAAATTCTTTACAAGTACTTGTTTTATGAAAGTGCAATTTTGAGCTGAGCATGGTGGCACACACCTATAGTCCCAGCACCCAGGAGGCTGAGACAGGAGGACCGAAGTGAGTTTGAGGCCAGCCTAAACTATATGGTGTGACCCTGTGTGCACATACACAAAAAGAAAAATTGTAAGGGGGAGCGATCCAATTTCTAAAATATCTTTACCCTACTCCCTTAAACTATAAAAACTTTGAAGTATCTTAACTCTATCCCCACAATTATATTCCTTGATTGTAGTATCTTACATGTTTAGTCTTTTCCATTTCAACCTGATACAACATTACTAAATTGTTTTATACAGTCAGCACAGTTACCAATGTCCTTGCTTGTCATTTCTTAACTCTCAATTTACACAACTGACAGCTCTCCTTGTGACTGAAGCACTTTTTTTTTTTTTTGTCTTTTTGAGACAGGGTCTCGCTGTGCAGTTCAGGCTGGCCTTGGGCTCACTTTGTAGCCCAGGCTGGTCTCGAACTCGCAATGATCCTCCTGCCTCAGCCTCCAGAGAGCTGGGATTACAGGTGTGTACCACCACACCTGGGCCAGAGGCACATTCTTTACTTCTTACTTTTGTGAGAATTTGCTGGTATGAACTATCTCAGATTTTGTTGTCTGCACACTGGCTTTATTTTGCCCTTGTTCTTAAAGATACGGTGGCTGGCTTGCTACAGTAGCAATTCGTTCTCTCCGAAAGTAAGGGAAACACTGTCCCCTGCCCCTTCTCCCATCGACAATGTCATCTTCATTCCTTCAATGGATATCTGAACTGTCTCTCTATTTTTGTGTTCTGCAGTTCCACCATGATGTATCTTTTTATTTATCCTGCTTTGAATTCTTTGGACTTTCTCAATTTTCAGGTTGGTGTCTTTCATCATTCTGAAAAATCCTCAGATAATAGCTTTGCTTAATTTACTTCTACTTTTTCCACTAAGATAAAATACACTATACACGTAACATAGAATTCACCATCTGCCAATTTTTTTTCTTTTGAGACAGTATCTCACTATGTAGTTTAGCTGATCCTGAATTCACTATTTAGCCCAGGATGGCCTTGAACTTGCAGTGATCCTCCTGCTTCAGCCTCCGGAAGAACATGCACCACTATACCAGGCTCCATCTGCCAGTTTTTGTATGCACAGCTCAGTGGTATTAAGTGCATTGACAATGCTGTGCAACCAGCAGCAGCATCCATCTCCAAAACGCCTTTCGTCTCGCAAAACTGAAACTCTGTACACCTTAAAGAGTAATGTCCCATCTCCCTTCTTCCCGGCCCCTGGCAACAACCATGCTACTTTTTGTCTATGAATTTGACTATTCTAGGTACCTCATATAAGTGGAATTGCACAATATTTATTCGTTGGTGACTGGCTTATTTCTTCTGACATGATGTCCTCATGTGTGTTGTAGCACAAGATAGTCTCTCTTTTGAATGTCTCTCACAATTTACATCTGGAATTCTGATTAGTATTTTATTCAATTAGTGTTTTTCAGACTACATGTTGTTTCCCACGAGTGGCTTATAAAGTAAATTTAGTAGGTTGTTACCAGCATTAAGGACAAAAGAATATAGAAAATATTAGAGTATGCTGTTTATTTCATGAAACTTTGGTTTTAGTTATATTTACTAATTACTCATATCTCCTGTATCACATGATGTATATAAATTCATTTATAACTGTGGTAGAAGAAAGGAAGGATGAAAGGGAGGAAGGAAGGAAGGCCAAAAAAAGGAATCTATAAAGCACTTGGACCTTTTCATATCTCTCTCCACGTCTCTTAAACTGTCATATCTAAATCTTGAATCTTTATATCCCTGATATGGCTTGTCTCTAGATATCCCCCCAGAAGCCTCATGCACAAATAGGTGGAGTTTTTTGAAGTGACTGGATAATGGGTGTGTGATACTGGATTATGAGTTGCGATATTGGACTAGTCTGATGATTGGTTTAGCGAAGTTCTGGGTCTGGGTGATGGATTTACTAAAAACAGAACACCCATCCTGGGTTTGGGTGGTACCAACCAATAGGCTTGATGAAATAAAAAGGGAAAGGAGGAAAGTTCACTGCTTCCTGCCTGCTGCATTATGGACTGTTTCTCCTCTGGCAGGCCTATCTGCCATGCCACCCTGCCTTGGAGCCAGCTTACAATGGACTAAAACCTCTACAAACTGTGAGCTAAAATAAACCTTTCCCCTAACTTGTGGGTGTCAGGTATTTTGTCCTAGCAATGAGAAGGAAACTAAGATAGTTGCACTTTCTGGATATTGCTTCATTCCTTTCACTTGGTCACTAATTATCACTTAGGCTATTGGTAAATGTAGTCTAAGAACTTTTACTTGTATTTGATTTGGAGTGTTTTTTGCTTTTTTTTTTTTTTTTTTTTTTGAGACAGGGTTTTGCTATGTAGTTCAGGCTGGTCTTGAACTCACCATGTAGCCCAGGTTGTCCTGGAACTCACGGCCATCGTCCTGTCTCAGCCTTGCAAGCGCTGGAATTACAGGCACGTGCCATCACACCTGGCATTACTTTTGTTTAATATTTTAAAGTCTGTCAGCTTCCCTTTGCCCCTCACATATCTGCATAGACACACTGTGGGATTTTGACAGGTTTCCAAACTCCCTCATCCTCCCTCAGGGATCGATGCTACACCCTTTTAGGGTTGGTCTCTCCTACTGGTTCCCTAGGCTCTCAGCAGTGCCAGGAGCCCTCAGCCTGGTGGGGGTAAGTTCATGCTCTTCAGTGCATACAGAGCCTCCACACTTGCCGCCAGGGCCATTCTGAAACAAGTCCATTGAGCAAACAATGTGTACGGAAAAGACTGTCATATGCAGCATGCGTTACTTTGTCCGCTGGGTTATGAGAGTCACAGCTGTAGTGAATGCCGGGGGTGGGGATTCACTCGGGACACAAATACCTTTGCTCTGCTGTGTCCTCAGAAGTGTCCCCATACTTCCACCCCAGACCTTCTGAGTCTCCGCTCTGTTCTCGATCACCCACTGCCCATGAAATGGTGCGCATCTGTATTCCCAGGGATCTCTCAGGTTCAGGAAGCAAACAACCAAAGGTGCTGCCTGAGATGCTGACAAAATATGAGTTCCATGCACATCATGATTATGCAACCCATCCAATTAAATTTTAGGTCAGGTTTCCAGCAATTTTGAAATTCTATAGCTATAAGAAATAAATGATTATTTGAGAAGTCTATAGACTGTCTGTGATTCTCAGAATTTAAAGAGTGGAGCGTTTTATTTGCTTTCCATAACAGCTTCCATGGACTCAGGAGCAGCTGTCCAGCCCACAGTCCTGCAATCCTCACTGCTATAGCAGGGCTGCTGATGTAGTGGACACTTCGCATGCAGGTGATAAACTAGCGATCTCAGTACATGCCGTGGAGAACTTAGAAGTAGTGGTATATGGCAAGCTGGCTTCCCAGGGACAAGGGAGTAACTCTGATGTGTAGTTTTTGCAGATTTCTATGGCATAAACATGAGGCATGGGGGTGTATGCCTGTAATCTCAGCACTCTGGAAGTTGAGGCAGGAGATTACCTGAGTTCAAGGCCAGCCTGGGCTACAGAGTGAGTTTGTAGGCCAGCCTGAACTATATAGCTAGACCCTGTTTCAAAACTAAATAAAGACATAGATAATAAACACTCTCGTAATGTTTGATTTTAAGTTATCAACAATGAACAGAGTTGGAAAGAGATGTATATAATTGGCTCTCATGAGCTAGTGTCTTGGTTACTTTTCTCTCACTGCTGGGACAAAATACTCAACACCCGCCGGGTGTGGTGGCTCACGCCTATAATCCCAGCACTCGGGAGGCTGAGACAGGCGGATCGTTGTGAGTTCGAGACCAGCCTGGGCTACAAAGTGAGCTCAAGGCCAGCCTGAACGGCATAGTGAGACCCTGTCTCAAAAACACAAGGGTAGGGATCTAGCTCAGTGGCCTAAGCGCCTGCCTGGCAAGCGCAAGGTCGTGAGTTCAATCCCCGGTGCCACAAAAAAAAAAAATACTCAACACCCAAAATGAAGGCAGGAAAGGTTTATTTAGCTCACTGTTTGTGGAAGTTTCAGTGCATACTCAGCTGGCTCCAAGGCAGGTGGCATGGCTGAGGGGCAGCTGTTCATGGAGGCCACAAGCGACAAGACCGAGAAGGGGAAAAGGGGAAAAAGGGAAGGTATGCCTCCTTCCTTCCCTTCTGCCAGGTAGGGTGATCAGCAGCCACGGCAACCTTCAGTTCTCAGGTGGAGTTTTTCAGACCACCTGGGCCTTGTGAATTTGGGCTGCACCCCTTTGCTCTTGCTTCTCAATAGACATGGCTTTCTCTTCCCACCAGAGCCTCCACCTGACACTTCTTCCGGGCTGGGGACAGTATCTTTGGTTCATCAAACACCGAAGGATCCTGCTAGACTTCTCACCCTGAGTAAATCCTGACCTTTGTCTTCCTTGAAAGACAGGACATTAGAGCACTTGTCTACCGCCTGACACTTGCCCAGGGGAAAGAACATCAGGCTCCAGACTCAGATCATCCCCGAGAGTTTCAGCTTCCCCTCTTTGGCTCAGAACAACCCTGGAGCCGGCTGGATAAAACATTGTGTTCAGAATGTTTTATCCAGCATTTGAGCTGTTTTGATCCACAGGGTATCTCAGTAGAGTTAATCCTCCATAGTGCCAAAGACAAAAGTCTTCTGAGTAGTTTTCATGTTAAAAATATTTCATTGTACGCAGGCTTCAGCTTTTAGTTTCTTATAGCATTTCCCATAAATGGAACCAGGACTCCTTGGGAAAATGGATGAGTCCAGGTCTGGAACAAGTAACATGTTAGATAAACCTGGAGTAGCTCATAGCACCCGAAAGTAAGGAATGGCTCAAGAGATGAAACAATGGGACCATGTCACAAGGACACAGGAGCCACCTGGGAGAATCTGAGCAATGAAATATACCATACAGTGCTGGAGTGTAACCGAGAATAGGAAATAAATATCCTTGAGTCCATAATTACACAAATGAATGACAGACTAAAGTAGAAAAGACAGATCTCCCCTCTGGAAGAATTCCAAGTGGTTTATATGAGATGTGTCTCATTTGAGGAATGGAATATGCCTTCCACCCTTTGGGCAAGAGCTGTAATTTGTGACTTTCCTGCTAAGAGGCCAATGTGGGGAGCAGGAAAAAGTAACTTTGCAGTAGAGAAACCTAGGAGCCATCTGTTGGCCAGGTAACTGCCTTGTTGATAAGCCTTGTTGGTAGAAGGTACCTTTGTTTTTTTGGGTTTTTTTGGTACCAGGGATCGGACTCTTGACCTCACGCTTACCAGGCAAGTGCTTGAACTGCTGGGTTAAATCCCTGACCCAACAGAAGGTACCTCTCATGTGATATGATGAGAAGTATACTTGGCCATTGGAGTCTTCACTCTAACACACTCACAGCTTCATCATCATCATAAGATGGGCACAGTGACACATGCAAGTCATCCTGACTACTCAGGCGGCTGAGGCAAGAGAATCATTCGTGTCTAGGAGTTCGCAGCCAGCCTGGCCCACATGGCAAGACCCCTATCTCAAAAAAAAAAATTTCCTAAGAAAAATCTAAACTTCAGCATGTCGTGGCTAGGCATGGTGGTATGTATGAGTAATGCCAGAACTCTGGGAAGCTAAGGCAGAAGAATCACAAGTTCAAGACCAGGCTGGGCAACTTAGCAAGATCCTGTCTCAAAACGGAGAGTGATAAAGGGTTGAAGATGTAGCTCGGTGAAAACACCCTGGGCTCGATCCTCAATAGTGCAAGAGAGAGTGAGGAAGGACATTCTACAAAGCACCTGGCTAGGGCTCCTCAAACTCCAAGGTCATCCAAGACAAAAGAAGTCATTCAGGTGTGGCGCCACATGCCTGTAATCCCAGCTACTCAGGAAGTGGAGGACAGTGAATGCAAGGCCGGACTGGGCTATTTCACAAGACCCTGTCTCAAAATAAAAAATACAAAGGACTAAGCTTATAGCTCCGTGTTACGGTCCTCTGTTCAGTTCTCAGTCGAGCAAAACCAAACAGACCACCTAGCAAACAGAGGAAGCCTGAAATGCTGTCACAGTCCAGAGGAGCCAAAGCAGATGTGACAACTACATTTCATGTGATGTCCTAGATGAGAAGGAAAAGGACAGAAGGACACTGAAGGGGAAGAAAGGAAGGAGCAGGAGGAGGAGAAGGAGGGAAATCGGAAGAAGAAGGAGGAAAAGAAGGCAGAGAAGAAGCAGAAGAAAAAGGGGAAAGCGAAGGAAATCTGTGTGAAACGGGCTTTAGTTACTAACTTAGTACTCATGTGAGTGATGGTTCACTGGTTGTGAATAGTGTGAGATGTTAACAAAAGGAGAAGTTGGAAGCTGGGGATGCCGAAATTCTATCACCTTTGCAACTCTTCTATGACTTCAAAATTATTCCAAAATTAAAAAGAGTTAAAAACTTTCTTGATCCATGTTTCCAACTGCAATACCACATTCTCTGGAGGGCACGAGGTGATTGTAACCCTCCGGCAGTCAGACCTGCTGATCCACCAATAGCACACATGAAAGAACTGGGTGACCTGGGGAGCTGGCTGCCCAGAGTGCCCATCTTCTGGGGTGTCAGTCCTTCATTTACTCATCCAGGGTGGTTTTGTTTTTGTTTTTGTTAGTCCAGGGGACGTTCTATCATTGGGCTACATCCTACCAGCACTGTAAAATTTTTATTCTGAGGAAGGGTCTTGCTAATTTCTTTGAGTTGGGCTGGAATGTTCCATCACCTTGCCTCAGTGTCCCAGAGCACTGGATTACGGGGATGTTCCACCATGCTCAGTTCTTCCTGCCCTTTTTATTTATTATTTTGAGACAGGGCCTCTCTAAATTGCCCAAGTAGGGGCTAAAGATTTAGCTCAGTGGCCTAAGCGCCTGCCTGGCAAGCATAAGGTCATGAGTTCAATCCCTGGTGCCACACACACACACAAAAAAATAAATAAATAAAAAATAAATCACCCAGGTTGACCTTGAACTTGTGGTCTTCCTGCCTCAGCCTCCCCAGTAGCTGGGAATACAGGCCTACACCCCTGAGCCTAGCTCATTCAAGTTTTTAATCAAATCTCATTGACTTCCTTCTGTGTTACGTTATGTCTTTATTTATTTTGCTACTTGAGTGTTCACATGGCCTGTGAGTCTGCTGTGTGGGCTCAGCAGCGGGTGTATTTGGACTTTGTCACCAAGGGTCTCACTGTCTAATAAGAAAAACGCCAACATGATTAGAACCTGTGACAATGCTAAAATAGGCAAAAAGAAAGCTACACCAGAAAATAAACCTCACTCCAGGATCTGGGGGAAGCTTATATAAGTTCAGAGGATGTTAGAAAAGTCATTAAAAAAATACAAGATCTTGCCAAATGAAAAAGAGAGATAAGGGTGTTCCAAGCCTAAGAATGACACATGCAAAAGTCCTGGGGCTGAGGGGCTGCCGGGGACCTGCTTAGGGCTAGTCTAGGAACAATGACAGCTTTTGCCTTTATGTAGCTCCTCCTTCATATCAAGTTCCCTACTAGCATACAGCATGGTCTCCTGCAGCTGCAGTAACAAATGACCACAAAGTAGCCCAGGCTGTGGGCCGCGGTTTTAGCTCAGCGGCACAAGTGCCTGCCTGGTCGTGCATTTGATCTCTGGTGCCAAAAAATAAAAATAAAAAAATAAAAAAACTAGCTTAGCCCAGCAGCTGTGACCCATTACTGCAATCCCAACAGAAGGCTGAGACAAGCCGGTCACTGTGAGTTCAAGGCGAGCCTGGACTACATAGTGAGATGGTATCTCCAAAAAAAAAAAAGCAACACACACAGTAGCTTAAGACAATACCCATTTACTAGACAGTTCTGGAGTTCACAAAGTCCAACCATGGTCTTACCAGACTAAAGCCAAGGTGTTGACGGGTCTGTGACCCACGGCCCCGAGGAAAATAATCTGTTCCAGTGCAGCTTGCCGAGGCCTCCCGCCTTCCTAGGCGCCTCGCTGCAGGTCTCCAAGCGGGCAGGGAAGCAACTTTGGATCCTCTCTCGCTCTGTCCTCCAGCCTCTGCGTAGTCCCCACATGACACCCCCGGCCTCCTGGCTGTCCTGCCTCCCTCTTTTGAGGGCTCACCTGGATAATTGAGGACCGTCTCCCCATCTCAAGATCCTTAAGGATCCATGTCAAGGCAACACGCGGACGGGTCGGAGAGCCGTTCGAGTCCCCGGGGAGCCCGCCTTTCGCTCACCACTCAGTTCCGCTCTCGTAGCCCTCACCGCCTCCGCTATCCTCATTTC
>RJWT010015087.1:0-20660 GCA_004365215.1 Cuniculus paca
TGAAAATGTGGACAGAAACCAAGTGTTCATTAAGGGATAAATAGATAAAATGAAAATGTGACCTAACATACAATGGAATCAGTCTTAAAAAGGAAGGAAATTCCTTCACCAAGGTACGACATGGATGAAGCTTGAAGACATGCTAAGAGAAATGAGGTAGTCACAAAAGGACAAATACTGTCAGACTCCAATTATATCAAGTCATTAGAGGACTCAAATTCATAGGCAGAGAAGGTAAAACAGTGATTGCCAAGGATGGGGGAGCAGAAAGTTGCTGTTTCGTAGATACAGAATTTTAATTTTGGTGGAAGATGGAAAGGTTTTGGAGACAAATCTGTAAATTTTATGTCATGTATATATTTTACCAGAATTTTTAAAAAAGTAATACAGAATATCTATGAATGGTTACTATGGAATAGCCAAGACACATTGTTAAAGTGAAAAAAAAGCAAAGCAAAGAAAAAAAAAAAGCACATCCTATCATCATGTGATACCATATTAAAAACAAGGTGAAAGAAACTACAGAAGCTAGGTGTGAGAGCAACCAACCGTAATCCCAGCATTTTGGAAGGCTGAGGCAGGTCGCTCACAAGTTCAAGTCCAGCTTGGGCAACTCACTGACTTACCAAGGCCCTAGCTCAATAAAAATAAATATAAAGGGCCAGGAATACAAAGGCCCTGGATTTTTTCAGCACCTCAGTGCTGAAAAAAAGGAAACAAAACCTATCTAGCTAGCGATTATGTAAACATTTTTTTAAAAATTAGAATTTTAATGGAAATACAGACAAAAAATTATAAATGAATTTAGTGGAAAGAAGTGGTAGAAATAATTTTCAAATACAATCCCTGGTGAGATGTATCCCAACAGACAAAAAGCGGCAAAAAGGAATCTTAAACTGCTCTCAGTAATCATATTGTTAGTAATAATATCACTATTCTTATGTTTAAATTATAAAATGCATATATATGATAAAGTTTTAGTATAAAGAAAGAGAAAAATAAAAACAAGTTCAATGATCTTAAGTAAAAACCCTGCATTTTATGAACTGAAAGTCATAATGGACTTTCTCTTTTAAAAAAAGTATTACCTGGCTCTGTCATGAAAATGCCTAAAAATGACTAACCTAGGAGAAACCATGCTGGGTCTGGAAGGAGTACAAGAAGAAGCCAATTCACCCTTCCTGTAAGTCACGCAAGCCATGTGGGGCCCAGGAAGACAGAAGCCAATTTGCCATTCCTGTGAGCTTACCTGTGTGTGGGCTAAGAATAAAGAAGTGCCACTCCCCCCACCCAACAAGCACCCAGCTGGTTGGGTGGGCAGGCTGAGTTGACAGCAACTGAGGGACAAAAACAACTAAATGCTTGTATTGTTTGATTGATTTTGCAGGCCTAAGGCCGGTAGTCTGAGCATCTATTAGGAGGATAAAAGTATGCAATATAGCGAATATGGAGGATTTCCTTTTGTCTTGTTTTTGAAATCCAATATTCTCACTGTTTTGTTTTGTTCCAATTTATTGTTTTGTTTTATTTAATGTTCTGTTTTCATTGGTGTCTTGGTTACTTTTCTCTTGTTGTTGAGACAAAATACCTGATGCCCAACATGAAGGAAGGAAACGTTTATTTCTTACAGTTATGGAGGTTTTAGTACATACTCAGCTGGTTCCAAGGCTGGGTGGTGTGGCTGAGGGGCAGCTGTTCATGGTGGCTGCAAGTGGCAAGAGTAAACAGTGCAAAAGAGGGAAAATTACACCTCCTCTCCAACCTTACATTGTATGCCAGCTCCACCCCTGGGTGGGTACAGAACTCACATCACCAACCCTAGCCCTAGACAACAAACCAATCACAAACACTAGATTTAGCGGCTTCCATGAATACATGAGACTTGGGAGGCCACCTAGACACAAACCATAACATTCCACCCCTGGCCCCACAAAGACTCAAGTACATCTTTTAGGTAAAATACATTTAGCCCATCTCCAAGAGTTTCAGCATTGCTGAAAAGTCCAAGTCCCAAGTCTCCTCCGAGATCTAAGGCAAACACTTAGCTGCAAGCCCCTGAGCAAATGAAAAGAAAGTTAAACACTTCCAACACTCAATGGCACAAAAATATACATTATCATTCCAAAGGGTACAAACAGGAGGATACAAAGGAATGGGACCACAGGAAGTCTAAAATCCGGCAGGGCAAACATTAAGTCCTAGAGTTCCATGCTCAGTATCTGAAGCAATCTGGTTGCAAACTCCAAAAGGCTTGAGTGACTCCACCCCCACGGCACTTCCAGGGGTTTTTCCCACAGCTTCTCTCTTAGGCCCACTCTGCTCAATTCTTGCAGCTTTCCTTAGATGATCCACGCTCCTGGCTTTTCCAAACTTCTGGGGTCTCCACTTTGGCTTCACACTCATAGCTTCAGACATTGCCCTCTCAGAGGCACTCTGCCTGGTCTCCCAGGCCCTCTGAAATTGAGGTGGAAGCCTTTTTAACCTCAGAATATATGCATTCTACATGTGCCTAAAACCAGCACCACATGGATGCTGCCAAGGTCTGTTGCCAGCTGGAGCAGTAGCCAGGCTTTCCTCTTTCTTAGCTGTAGGGTTCGAGTTCCTGGATTGCTGGGCACTGTGAACCTGATTGTGAGGAACAGATTCTCTATGTCACCGCCATTCTGGAACCTGGTGCAGCTGCCATTTTGGAACCTCCTGTGGCTGCTGCCATTCTGGAAACTTGTATGGCCTCTGTCACCATTCTGGAACATGGCACTCTGCAGCTTTCTCCCCCAAGCAAAGTCTTTCACTTTTTCAGTTTTGAGGCTGTAAAGAGTGGAGACCCGCTAATTCCTGGGATGCCCCCAGGCTATATTTTTATTTCTCTGTTCCTTCTCAGCAATCAAGGTCTCAGCTCTACCTCTACAGTACACAGCTTTCTGGTCAAACTCACAACATTTTGAATCATCCTGCTGGGCTCTTTGCTCTTGATTCACAACATAAATCTGACTAAATGCCCCCAGTAATAGCTATGCCATGGCCTCAACATTCAACTGCCTTGAAATTTCTTCCGCCAGATTAATCTATCTGCCACCCTTAATCTCAGTCTCAGGCAAAGTCTCTGGATATGAGCAAAATGTAGACAAACTTTCTGCCAGGCCATAACACACATCATCTGGAGTCCAGCAACCAATGCAAGTCCTCCTTTCCAGCAGAAACCTCCTGAGCCTGTTCTTTACTGGCAGGCTTTCTATCAGCCTTCTGGTCTCCTGAGTTCTGACCAGAATCTCTCCTACAGAACAGCCTAAACTGTTCTAGCTCTATGCATTCAGGTGACAGCTCTGAACCTTTCCAAACTCTTCCCACAAGCCATTCCCAAAGGCTCTTGAACCACATGGTCAGGTACAGTCACAGCAATGAGCCCACTCCTCTGGTACCAAATTCTGTCTTGGTTACTTTTCTCTCGTTGGTAAGACAAAATACCTGACACCCAAAATTAGGGGAGGAAAGGTTTATCTCTTACAGTTATGGAGATTTTAGTACATACTCAGCTGGTTCCAAGGCAGGGTGGCATGGCTGAGGGGCAGCCATTCCTGGTGGCTGCAAGTGGCAAGAGCAAACAGCACAGAAGAGGCAAAAGCATGCCTCCTTTCTAACCTTACATTGTATGCTGGCTCTACCCCTGGGCGGGTGCAGAATTCACACTGTCAATCCCAGCACTAGACAATGAACCAATCACAAACGCTAGATTCAGCTGCTTCCATGACTACATGAGACTTGGGAGGCCACCTAGACACAACCATAACAACTGGTTTTATTCACACAAACCATAACAATTGGTTTTATGTGGTTTTGTTTTATTTGATTTTACTATGTCTGATGGTATGGACAACTACTGTGAAGATAACAAAATATATTATGGTAGCCATTGCTGATTTCCTATTATCCTGTTTTGAAGTTCTGCACCACTTTCACTGTTTTGTTTGATTGGTTTTATTCTCTTTAAAATTAAAAAAAAAAAAAAGACTAACCTAGGATCAATAGACTCAGCACCCAGATAAGGATTTCTAAATATCATTTCTGGGTAGAGGCATTAACAATTCAAGGTCCAAGGTGGAATTTATGAAGTAAGCCCAGGTGGTATCAGGAAGCAAGAAGTTTTGAAGCTCTTGAGGGTGGTAGCAAATCCACTAAGGAGCCACCAC
The DNA here is from genome assembly GCA_004365215.1 of Cuniculus paca. NCBI lineage: Eukaryota > Metazoa > Chordata > Mammalia > Rodentia > Cuniculidae > Cuniculus > Cuniculus paca. The sequence continues at coordinate 4,188 of RJWT010015087.1, forward strand.
GTGGAGGATCCCACTACCACAGATGGACCATCTTGAGCCTCAGTAAGAATAACAACTGTGAAAGATTAGAAATACAAAAAATATTTTAAATACCCAAGTTTGATCCTTTTCTGTTTCATACACTTGAAGACTAGGTTTTAACACCATGGTGTAAAATGTGTTACAAGGGAGCACAATGCTCATCTGATGTGAAAAAAAAAATCTTTATGTTCCTGACAATACTTAAAAAAATCCCTGGTCTCCTGTGATGTTTGGTAATCAACTCATTATTCTAAAAACTTAGGAATGCACAAGTATTTTTTGCATCTTTCTTTTCTCCCCCTCCCCACTCCTTCTCTTCCCTTCTTCCCTCCCACCCTTTCTCCTCCTTTTTTTAATGCTGTGCTGACTCAAACCCAGAGCGCCTCATGCATGCAAGGCAAGAACTCTACCACCGAACTACATTACCTGCCCTTTAAACCATTTTTATTAAGACAGGGTCTCACTAAGTTGCCCAAGTTGGGCTTGAACTTTTGATCCTCCTGCCTCAGGGATGCATCACCATGTGCAGCTACTTTTTCTGTCTTTCACATGTAACTTGTACATGAAAGTCACTCAGTAGTTAATGAAGAAGTTTCTATAAAGGGTTTTAGTGGAGAAATGGAAGAATAAATATCACCTTTTTTCAAACTCCCAATAAAACTAGATCTAGGAAATTGTCAGCAGCTGCCAATTTTTTTTTTTTTTTTTTGCAGCACCAGGGATTGAACTCACGGCCTTACGCTTGCCAGGCAGGCACTTGGGCCACTGAGCTAGATCCCCGGCCCTCTGCTAACATAATATTATGTGGCTCCTGGCAGAAGTACATCACACAACCTAGGAAATAGTCTTTCAAAAATTAAAAAACAAACAAACCTGAAACTAATGAAGCCTCCACACTACCTGTTAACAGAAAATAAAGGAGACTGGGGACACCACCATTGGAACGTAATCAGGAAAATACAGACTATGGGAAACTATAGAACAAACATAGTACAAGAAAAAATGGAAAGGGAAAGGAAAGGAAATCTAAAAATGTTAAAAGAAAAATTAAGGGATTTAATAACTGAGCGTAATATATGAACCTTGATTTGAAAAAGCCAATGCAAGAAAAAAAAAAAAAGCTGTGAAACACTAGAAAGTAATTTGAACACTCACGGGATACTTCCTGATAATGAGAACGTGACTGAGGTACTCTGTTCACGTATTTTTTAAGAGACTACTTTTCAGAGAAAATTTCAATAGTCAAAAGTTTCTTAAAAAACTAAAATTTGATAAAGACACAAGGGTCTACTGTCATTTGTATACAATTCCTGTTACCTTGAAGAAAATAAAAATGTTAACAGGAAAAAAACAAAACAAAACAAAACAAAACCTAAAATTTGAGTTCAGTTAACTGGGAGACTGGTTCAATATGCACAATAAAACATACCAAAGACCGTGGCTACCAAAGCGTGGGAAAAGTGGGGGCTAGAGGGAATGGAAAGAAGATGGCTGCATGTTAGGGGGGTGCAGGTGGATAGAGCTATTTCTAAAGAGCAGACAGAGAACATTTTGAATGTTTTCAACACAAAGAAATGAAAATTGTCGAAGGTGATAGATATACCAATTGCACGGATCTGATCGTTATACACTGTACACATGTACTTATTGAAATCTCACACTGCACTATATATGCATAATTACCATGTCTCCTCAAAATTACATATATAATATATATTATATTATACAATATTATATGTTATATCAAGGATGTTCAGGTTTTTAGGCTCTGTGTTTCTACTAGGATCTATCTTGCTGCCAGTTTCCTATGTTCCCATTACTAGAAAAGCTTCAATAATAAATCTTTAATGAAAAAGAGAAAGGAAACATCAAAGATGGCGGAACAGTAAGCAGCAGAGTAAATAGTCTCTCTGAGAGAAACAGTTCAGATGCTGAAATACAACATTACGGAGAGGACAAGAAGGAAAAAGTGGGTCCCCCGGACCCAGAAAGAATCTAAAATATGAATTGAAGCCCACAAGGAGAATAAAAAGAAGAATCTAAATGAAGAAGAAAGCGGTGGCTGGCAGCGCCTTAGCCTGGAGTCGGACTCACCCTGCGAGAAGAGCTGTTGAGCCTGGAGACTGGTGGTTGTGGTCACGGTGGCAGTTGCGGTTGACCCCAGAGGTCTCTGCAGAGAGGTGCAGAGGTGAAAGAGATGAAGATGTGGAGATTGGCACTGGCTGGTGTTGAGTGCTGGGGACTCGAAACCCTCTCGGGAGAGAGTGATGGCACAGGTGCCATCTTGGAGTCGGGCAGGTTACACTCAGGGACAAGACTGCTACCCACTTCTGCCGGCAGCACCAGGTTGTGGGCGGACCCACAGAAGTTGCTTTGACAGAGTTCCGCTCCCATGTGCATTAGAGACAACCACACAAGTAGGTTCCTAAACAGCTTAGATCCTCAGGCCCTGGCCAACCACACTCCCATGCAGGAATATGCCAAGACGAAGAGGGAGAGAGCAATCTCTGGTGTCCAACCCAAGCAACGCAAGTCCACGAGAGTTAAACACAAAGGAGATCGAGAATCACACACCTGAAACGACTGAAGTGATGTCAACTGAAGTAAAGAAACAACTACATGAAGCTGTAAGAGAAATTAGAACAGAAATTCCATCCCAGGTAAAAGAAGAAATGAAAACCATAATAAAAGAAATACTAAGCATCTCTAAAGAAGAGATAGATAAAAAATAGAGGAGCATAGGAAAATGAGGGAAGCCATGAATGAACAATATAAAAGAGATTTAGAATGCATGAAACAGATTCAAAGAGATATCCAGAAAATTAAAAACTCCACTGAAAGCTGGCAAAATCACCTGACAGAAACTGAAGTTAGACTTTCAAACCTTGAAGACAGGTTTGCAGCTTGTGACCGCGAAAGGAAAGATCTCTTAAAAATAACAAGGACTCAGGAAGTAACAATTCAACGGCTGCTAAATAACTCAAAGAAATATAACTTGAGAATTAAAAATATGAGTGAAAAAGCAAGGGTCAAGACAAATGACATCAGGACCTTATTTACAGAAATAATTTCTGAGAACTTACCAAGCATGGAAAAACAAAGTGACATTCAAATAAGTGAGGCATATAGAACTCCAGCTAGCCATAACCAAAACAAATCTACACCCAGACACATAATAATCAAGACCCCAGAAATTCAACTCAAGAATAGAACATTAAAGCTGTTAGAGAAAAGAAACAGATCACCTATAAAGGAAAACCCATCAGAATCACAGCAGACTTCTCAACACAAACCATCAAGTCAAGAAGAGGCTGGAGTGAAGTATTGCAAGTCCTGAAAGAAAACAACCTCCAACCCAGACTGATGTACCCTGCAAAACTTTCTTTCAAAATTAATGGAGAAACAAGATACTTGCATGACAAAGAACAACTCAAGGAACTCATGACCACCAAACCAACCCTAAAAGAATACTAAAGAACATTCTAGAGAGAAAAAAAGGACCACGGTCCCAGGAACAATGGCATAGGGGGACCATCAAATGGGGCCAGTTGATTGAATGGAGAGGAAAAACAGGGAGCCAATGGCAGGAAAATAGCATGGCGGAGACAATGAAGTGCAAGAGGGCCTCAAGGCACCAATAGAAAGAAACAGAGGCATAGTGGATCAGGAGACAGGATCCATCAATATGCTCTATAAAAGAAACATATTTAACTAGAAAGAAAATTCATAGACTGAAAGTCAAAGGAGAGAGAACAATGCCCTATATGACAGGGAGCCAGAAAAAAAGTAGGGGTAGCCTGCCCATTAATTGCAGAATGGATAAGAAAGACATGGTATTTTATGTGGTGGAAACCTACTCAGCTATAAAGGAAGACAGTCTCAAGGCTCTTGTAGGTGGATAGAGGCAACTGGTGATCATGCTCATGGATGAAATGGTTCAGAGTCACATGGGTGAATTTTGTGTTGTCTCCCTAGTATAACAAACTAAAGGAGTTAGTGGGATCCAAAATGCACAATACATAATGGGAAGGTCAGAGGGGAGGAATTGTCTGAAGAGGGAAGGAAGTGGCCACTGTTAACCTATTATCATGATTTGAAACATATTGTCTTCATTATTCTGATTAGTTTTGTTTTAATCTGATTTGTTTGATTTTATTGTACTTGAGGACATGGGTAGCTATTTTAAACATAACAAAATGTATAATTGCGGCCATCGAGGATGTCCAATTATCTTGTTTAGAAACCCTATATTGCTTTCACTGTTTTGTTTTGATTGATTTTACTCTATTCTGTGTTGCTTGATTATAGTATGTGTGAAGGTGTAGGCAACTATTCTGAAGATAACAAACATGGTAGCTACTGCTGTTTTACTAGTATCTTGAACTTCTGTATTGCTTACATTGTTCTGTTTTGTTTTTGTTTTTGTTTTACTGTTTTATGTTGTTGTATTTTGTTTGATTTTACTTATCATTGATGGTATGGGCAGGTATACTGCAGATAACAAGAGGCATTATGGTAGTCATTATCGATTGCCTTTTACCCTGTTTAGAATTCATGTACCCTGTCTAGAAGTCATGTACCATGTTCATTGTTCTGCTGTGATTGACTCTACTCTGTTTTATTTTGTTTGGTTGTATTTTTTTCAGAAGAAAAAAAATAAAAACAAAACAAAAAAAAGAAAATGACAAAGGAAAACATAACACAGAGGCAAATACAAACCATTTTAGGGTTTTTTCCTGTGATTATTATATAAAGGCCCAGTTTCTTTAAAAAAAAGGAGACAATCAGCAACCCTAAGAGATTAAAGACTGCTCTTCCACACAATAACTAAAAATAAAAACAAGGTGAAAGGCAACAAAGAATAAGACTCTGTACTCACACAGCACTTTAACTTTTTAAAATTCTTTAATATGTGTCACTTATCTCTTGATTTTAAGAAAAACCCTGTAAAAGGGGCAGGAGAGTGTCACTTCTTAAAGAAAAGTAACACAAAGAGGTTACAAAACCAGTTAATGGCAGAATCCAAGTCTCTATCCCTATTCTAGTGCTTCATCCATTAACATGTTCCCTTGTTATCCAATTTGGTTTAATTATTTGGCACAAAGGAAAAGCCTGCTCAGATCTCTTTTATTACCACTATAGTTAGAAATACTTCATATGTGGCTCAGCAAAGGCAGTTACTGACAATTTGTTAATTATTACTCCATGCTGCATAGTTCCCAAGAATTTACTTAGCAGGAACAGCTCAGAATGTTTTTGAAAGAGTTAGAAATTAGGAAATTTCCACCCTATCAAAAACCACCAATGGGGAAAAAGAGAAACATCATATGATGTTTTCGAACCTAAAAAATTTGTGTATATATGTATATAGATATATATGTTTTGGAAGTCAAGGATAGAAAGAACCTTATATATTAGGAAAGAACCTTAATTTGTTTCCCGACTTAATGGACTGACATTTATCCCAGTTATTTAAATATGTCCCAATTTTAACTGAAAGTACAGGATAGGAATACTCTACAAAATGTGAGAACATTCATCTCGTTAAATGTAAATAATCAAATTTAAAATAACTCAGATTTGTACTTTCCCACTTATTTTGACTCAGCAAAAGTAAAGCAGAAGATCCTACGTAGCCTAAGTGTGGGCCCACAAATGCTGTACCTAGGAAACTTTCAGTTCATCTACTCTCATGATGAACACTCAAGAATGTGATGGATTGTTTGCTCCAATTACTTGCTCCAGGTAAACACTAGAGGACACACAAAATTCCTGGATCAGTAGAGGGATGGAAGTAAGGTGTCATCAGCAGCTTTGAGCATACTGCGCTGCCCGTTAGGTTCCCACGTCCTTTGCTAATACAGAAACTTTATGCTTTCAAATGGTCTAATATTTCTTCAGTGGCATCACTGTCCTGCTATGTCAACCATAAAATGAGCAGCTATGCCTAACATTACTTCAGATCATTGGAGCCTTGTCTTAGAAACTATTTCCCATTTGGGGCTCTCCCTAAAATGTCTGAAATTCTATAGACAAGCCCACTGCCAATGAAATTAGATTTAGACTATTTAGAGGAGACAAGAGTCTGCCAAACCATCATTATGAATGCCCCAATAACCTACAACTAAAATACAAGTTGATTTGGAGCAATGCATCCTCTTTCTAGTTATTGTCTCCGGATAACTTAGAAACAAAATATGGAATAGAATTAACATTTACATATCACCTATTGATATGTACTATGAATTCTGCTACATACTTTATAAGTCCTCTCATTTAATCCTAATACCCTTCCCATATTTTCACTATACTTCTCTTCCGATGAACTAATAAAACAAGACTGAAAAATGTTAAATCACTTGTTCAAGGTCTTATTTTCAAACCTGCTATATACAGGGCAGAACCAAAAGTTGACCCCAAGTCAGTAAAACATCTTTATGACTTGTTCTTATTAGCCTATTTGCTTTCCAAAAGAGTTGTGACTTATAACAACACCAGAAATAAGGGTACTTCTCATAGAACCTTTTAGTAGAAAAAAATGAGTAACGCTAATACATAGCAAAATCTACCAAGGCTACCGTGACTGAAACCAATTTAACGGCATTCAATTAGTTCCTCTTTTCATATATCCTAAACTGGCAGTCCATACCAAATCTGTCTTTTCAACAGTTGGACCTTGTGTAGTAAGAGAAGAACAACGTTTTGTTCAACCACAGCATCTTCAAATATTTGGTATATGGAAGGATACCAGAACACTCTCCAATTTCAAAATCTATGAGTAATATTTCTAGAAATTTTCCCAGACAGATGTTAGTGTACCTTGAAGTAACAAACATTTGAGTTTTACTATAAAATGAAGAATTCCAAAACATGTAGGCTTCCATTTACTGAAAGCACTATACAAATGGACTTAAGAGTAACACATAAAAAACTTCTTCTAGCCAGGTATGTTGGCACATGCCTATAATCCCCACTCAGAAGGCTGAGGCAGAAGAATCACCACAAGTTCAAGGCTACCCTTGGCTACGTAGTAAATTCAAGGTCAGCCTGAACTGCATAACAAGACCCTATCTCAATAAATAAATACATAAATAAATTTTAATTATAAATTTTATTAAATAAACCACGCTGGTAAGAAAATATGAATAAATCACTTATAGAGAACTTACAATGTGCCAAATACTTTACAAATATATTTTCATTTTGCATACAAAAGCCTGTGTGATTAATAACCTTATTTTATAAGCAAAGAAATATGGTAAGAAACTCATAACTTGGTCAAAGTAATGCTCCTACAAAGTTGTAGAGCAAGAATTCAAATCCAGGTTGTCCATCTCCAAAGCCCATGCTTTGCCATCACTGTTCACTGCCCTCCCCATTCTTGTCTGGTAAATATATTCTGGTCCTTAATCCCAAAACCACTAGACACTCATGGACACATATTTCAACCTATTATTAACTACATCTATTAATTTGCCATAGCTTCTGAAGTAAAATTATTAAGAAGTAGCCAAAGAATTACCATCAAAAAACATTCGAGTAAGGCACAAACGTTCCTAAAACTCTGAGAGGTCCAAAACAGACAAGCCACAAAACAAAAACTTTTTCAATGCTTCAGAACACAGTATGACCAGGAGATCATCTTAAGAAAATTCACATAACTTGTATATTTCATGACTAAACTGCATATTAGATTCTGCTCTTTTATCTAAAGTTTTTTACCTGCCAAGTAACAGATGTAACTGTATTATAACTAGAATAATTTACAATTTCTCAATGGTGTTTATCTCTTATGATCTAGTGTTTCAAACTTAGTATGTCTAAAAAAAACAAATCAACAGTAGCATTCTCCAAACATAAATTCTTCAATCTCTTAGAATATGAATCAAAATATATGAAATTTTTAATATACAGGATATAATCAAAAATAGCACATTAAAACAGGCAATGTAAGAGTCATTTTTTTTTAAGGTAAGTCAAAGGATAGATCAGATCTTACCTCCATTGCTAAAGCAGCTGTCTGTTGATCATAATGATTCAGAAGATTAGGCATGAAGGTAGAATTATAAGGCAAATCTTGGCACATCCTCAAGGTAATAGGTTCACAAGAAAATAAACTGTGCCCCGCTATATGCCCCACAAGCACAGTCAACAGCCAAAGATAGAAGATGATCCAACTTATAGCCATTCTTCCTGGATCTGCTGAGATCCTGATGATCAGGCCTACTCAACACATAGGTTAGGTCAACGTACAACTGCAGGACTCAGCTTGAAAGTACTTCTGGATTTCACTGTTAAGTTCTTTGAACAGTTAAATACTCTGCACCATCAGAGATTTGTTAGCTTGGTCTCACAAAAGGCATTTGTTTCTGGTTTCACAATACGGGAAAATGACATCATCTTGTCTCTTCACTTTATTACAGAGGGCACACTTGGCCAACATACCAAGCTGATCAACCACATTCCCAAACCACAGATTCCATCTTAGGAGAACTATTTCTTCCTCTGATTGAAAGATCTGAAAAGTATTATTTTAAAAAGGGAGAAATTAGTCATTTCTTCTCAAAATATCTCATCTTGACATCAAAATCTTTAATGAAACATCATGCACGCCTAATAGATAAAAATACACTTCATAAAGATATAGTTTCTCTACTTCATCATTTATGCTACACATATACTAAAATAGTCCTAAAACAGCATGAATTTTCTTAGCTGCTTGTATAACACATGGTTTAACTTTTTGTCTATGGTGGTAATTTTTCATTTGTCACAAGATATAACTGATCCATTTTGAAAAATTCTCATGGTTTTGTCCTAAATTTTATTTAAATACAATTTGTTATAACCTAAATTATTGAAAATTTATTATGTGCATTAATCATTAATTGTACATTTCTCACATGAATTGATCTGGCAGAAGGTATCTGTGAAAGGTCTAAAAAATAAATCAAAGAGATAGATTTGAGCCTCTTACAAGTTGTAAGAATGTAAACATACCACTTAACTTCTCCAAACCCATAATTTTTCTTCCTGAAAATAATTCCAGTAACACCTCTTTCACAGGATGAATGACATAATAATGAATTAAGATAAAGATAATAGGGACTGGGGATATAGCTCATCAGCACAAGCACCTGCCTGGCAAGTACAAGGTACTGAGTTTGAGTCTCAGAACAAAAAAAGATAGAGATACTATAGGTAAAAATACTTTATAAATGGTACAACAGTATCAAACATTAGGTACTTTTATTACTAAATTACATTTTACAAAAATGTTAACTCTGTTAACTAATACTGAAAAATAGAAGGTTCTAAAAGTAGTATCAGGTCAGGTGTGGTGGCGCACGGCCAGCACTTGAGAGGCAGAGGCAGGAGAATCCCTATGAGTTCAAGGCCAGCCTGAACTACATAGCAAGATCCTACCTCCAAAACAAAACAAGTAAACTAGTATCAGGCAATTTTTTCAACATTACATCATCTCTTTTAGACAGCATAAAAATTTAATGTCGTAAGAGTTAGCCCTTGAATGAGAACCACTGAACCAACAAATGGCCACTGCACACAGTGAGGCTGCAGAGAGAACAGAAATCATCCCTAAAAGTCACAGTAGGAATACCCAATGATTCCCAGTTATTTCCACTGAGCTTACAATCTGCCTTGTTGCTGCTTTCACAGGGACAAAAATATGCGTAATTCTCAATTAGAGCATGTGAGCAGAGCAGAAGACAAGTGTGGTATGAAAAAGCATACTCTAAGCTGTCATATTTTGATTTGGATTGATATTCATGTTTACTTTGGTTTTATAAAATTGTTTCACATGCACTGGATACTCTTGTATCTGCTGTAGACAGCCTAAATTGAGAAAAGATGAGCAGTTCAGGTTCACAAATTCTCAGGGACCCTGGTTAACAAGACAACTCAAATAATGGCACCCATCATAGCTTAGACTTCGAGAACTGCAACAAGCTTGGCCAAACCAGGGAAAGACTCTGTCCCTCATGCACTGACTGCCAACGACTGGGACCTCTGTAGCCCCAGATTCAGTTAGGAGGCAGAAAACTAGACAAAGTAAAACAGGCTGAATCTTTCCAGATTCTAGAAGACAGTCTTGAGTGGTAGGAATGAAACGGGAGTTTGGACTCCAGAATTAGCAACACTGAGGTTATAAGCAATCCCTGATCAAAAAGCTCAACTCTCCCCACACTCTACACCAGAGATTTCTGTGACAGCTTCCCGGTCTGCCTTACTTTTTTTCTTTCAGGTTGGTCCCAGTAAAGTTGAGGTCTGCTATAGAAAACTGATTCAAACTGTTGTTATGGTTTGTGTCTAGGTGGCTACCATGCCTCATGCAGTCATGGAGGCGGCTGAATCTAGCGTTTGTGATTGGTTCTAGCCCTGGAATTGGCGGTGTGAGTGCTGCACCCGCCCAGGGGGCAGAGCCAGCGTGCAGTATAAGGGAGGGAAGCCGAGGTGCTTTTCCCTTTGTGCCCTTTTGCTCTTGTCCCTTGAGGCCACCATGAATGGCTGCCCCTCAACCATGCCACCGTGCCTTGGAGCCAGCTGAGTATGGACTGAAACCTCCAAAAACTGTAAGCTAATAAACCTTTCCTTGCTTCACTTTGGGTGTTAGGTATTTTGTCCTAACAACAAGAGAAAAGTAACCAAGACAACAGTTAAAAACATATTTAAGCTTAATTACTTTGCACCACAGTAATAGTCATGCGTATTATTAAATATATGTCAAATAACAGTTAAAAGCTTTGTAGTTTATTGTTTATGAAGCAACTTAAAATTAAAAGGACTGTTGTTTCCTACTGAATATGTATACAACACCAAGAATTTCAAATTTTTCATTCAGATTAATTTCTTTCTCAAGCAGTTATGAGTTTTTGTCTTTTCTTTTTCTTTCTTTTGAGAGAGAATTGTAAAATTATGTCTTCTGCTTATGTAGTTCAGGCTGGCCTCACACTCACAGCGATCCTCCTGCCTCAGCCTCCTGAGTGGTGGAATTACAGGTGTGTGCCACCAGACCCCACCAGTTATGGATTTCAAATCCATGGTTCAAAGAAGACTGCTTAAAGACTAAAACTAGAGGAAGAAACTGATCAAACCTCATTGTGTTTTTGAAACAACATAAAATGCCCTTTTATACGTCTACTTCATCTATTTTACCTGATTGCCTCTCAGTTATTCCTTTTACATCACTTGCAAGTATCTTACATTCTCATAAAAGTGCTTCCAATGCCTGTCATTCAAATTACCTATATTAAAATCTTTTTGTGAAAGTTGTTAAGCTACAGACAGAAAATAATCTCAAAATGACAAGATTATAGTTAACAATTATTAAAAAAGGGGAAAAGGAAGAATGGAATGTAGTAAACAAAAAGGAAAGTATGCAGATTAAAGTTCTTAAAGAATTTTCACACTGCCCCTCCCCAACAGTGGTTCTCTATTGCAAAGTGTAATGCATTCATGAATCCCTTCACAGGTCTAAGAAATCTGAGTCCTGAAGAATGATACATATTCTAGATGCCTTTAGGTTATAGGTACTCTAAGTCAGATCTGGAAAAACACTAAACCAAAATAGAAAAATTCTGAAGTAAAAGTATATTATTGTATAATAATATACATAAAATAAGTTTCAAAATAAAAGCAGAATTAGAACATTTTTAATAGGAAAATAAGCAAAGGACATAATTTTACAAGAGAAATACAAATAAGCCGTAAATTTGTGAAAAGATATTTAACTTTACTAATAATAAAAAATGCAAATGTAACACTTTTGACAATTAGATGAGCAAAAATAAAAATGACAGAACACAGAATAGGGTAGGGTATAGGGAAAGGAACATTTTTGAAACTAAAAAAAAAGGACCCTAGTTTCTTGGTCTTTTGGCTAAAGTCAATCTGGTATTTGTTCTTAGCAGTTTAAAAAATGGCTACTTAAGGGCCAGGGATGTAGCTCAGAGGTAGAACACTTGCCTACCACATGTGAGGCCCTGGGTTCAATCCCCAGCACCACAACATATAAATAAAATTTTTAAAAAATAATTTATTGAATCAAAAGCCCTTAATATGTACACAACTTGATGCAGAAAACCTTTTTTATAATTAATACTAATAAATATACAAGTACACATTTTGCATAACTAAAATAGCAAAGTAACACTGTTTATTACAAAAAAACTGGAAGCAACCTACAAGTCTACCTGTAAGGGACTGGTTAAAGAAATTATAGTAGACTATCATGTAGCCACTAAAAATAATGGCACAGCTCAATGGTAGAGTCTGTATTTATCATGTACAAGGCTCTGCGTTCAATCTCCAACACCAATACACAACGCACTTATTGACATGGTGATAAAAAAATTAAATTAAAAAAGTTAACAAATAGGGTGTGTATGTATTTATAACCCACTTCTACCAGAAAAAAAAGTGTGAGGAATATAATTAAACTATTTCAGTTACTTAAAATAATATAAATGTGCTACAGAATTTTATAAAAGAATGAGTGTTACATTATTTTGTGTACGGAATAACTAACTGCTAAATCTAGGAATGTATGCTGACTAGCTGACAACAGTGAGTACTAACTGAAGGCTTTAACCAGCTGACCTGTTACTTAAGACAAGCCAAGAGACACACTACTTGTTCCACTGTAGGCAGTAAGAAAAGCGAAAATGTGATGACCAATTGAGTATAATTCAAAACTTGATTTTTCAACACAAAAATAGATCAACTGAATCAAATAGTACACATATTTTTTAAAGCTTCTGATCCATATTCCAAATCACTCTTCAATAACATGAAATAGCTACTTCTAATCAGGACCATGCAAGTGTGGCATTTTTCCTAAGGTAGGGTCATCCAAGGAAAAGCTCCAGGTTAAAGTTCTAGACCTGCAAGATGTAGACAAGATTCTGGACTGCAAAAGATCTTGTCAAGATATAGCAACTCATTAGTCATTCGGGGACCCTTCTTAATACCGTATTTTCATTACAAGAATCTGCAGCATTTCAGCTGAAGAAAGGGACCCACCTGCTTAACACACCGGAGTGAGTAGTTTCGAGCACAAGGCCAGGCAGTGGGAGTGCTCTGGCAACACTGCTCCCCCACTCTGTGAGCCACGTAAAATATTTGGAAAGCTGATTTCAGATTAAGTGGTAGGGTACTTTCCTAGTATTCTCAAGGTCTTAGGTTTGAGTTTTCTTTTACTGATAATAAGTAAAAGTTCTTAAAATAAGATCAGCTGAGTGTCCTGAAGGACAACAACAAATGCACAGGATGCAGCTTTGGAAAGTTGCAAAGCCAGACCCAAAGAACTCAGGAACTGTGAACAGGAAAGCAAGCTGAATCGCTGAAGAAACTAGAGGAAAAATGGATCCTAAGGCCTTGTCAAGATGGTTTGGCAACAAAAGATTATGTCCAGTAATTCTATTCCAACATTTCTCTTCAGAAAGGTATCTACTTCATTATTTTCAGTTTGGATGTAATATTTCTGTTGTTGTTTTGTGAGACAGGGTCTACGTAGTTCCGGCTGGTCTTGAAACCACTATGTCACCCAGCCTGGCCTGCAATTCAAGGTGGTCCTCCTGCCTCAGCCTCCCAAGTGCTGGGATTATGAATGCACACCACCATGCCAAGTTACATATAACTTTCTTGACACTCTGTGAATAAATATAAATTTTGCATTTCTAATTTAAACAAAAATATCATCTAAACATTGTCTCCAAGTACAGTAAATGCTGGATATACACACAGTGGCTATCAGTGGGAAAATAAGGGATATTCTTTGTCTTGCAGACACATTTTCCAAGAATGCACTTGTAAGGATTAGTGATCCTTATCTCTAGGAAAGTCTCTCCTCTAAAAGAAACTATTGTCTTATTATAAGAGATAAAAAATACATTCAAAATACATTCATTGTTTCAGGGTTACTTTCCTTTTCCTAAATCCATGTGGAAACATAAATTCATTCTCAAAATATTGCCTCTTGGTTTCTATGACAAAGTGTACGTAGCTTCATACTTAATTCCCAGGACCTAAATTCCTACTAACCTCAGAGTATCTCTTCTGACCTTTCTTACTTCATGTCTCTAATTTTCAAAGCCCATCTTCTCAAGTGCTGATTACAACATATCTAATCTCATGATGAATGATATGGCTTTTAAAAAATAAAAACAAACATATACAGGTTCACAATTAAAATGAATGATAAGCATCAAAGTTCAGCCCAATTTACAATTTATTAAATACTAAAACTAAACAAAGCATAAGATCTTTTAAAAATTAGCCTAGAAACAAAACAAAGTTAAAGGATGGATAAATTCTGCACTAAAAAGAAAGAAAGAGGCTGAAATTCCAGCAGTTTCCCTTTCCAATTAAAAGGTTTATCAGAAAATTTTCCAAATTTTCATCAGAAAATATCAAGCTCCTGAATTTTCTCCCCCTTAACAAGGTTGTATGGTTTGTATTCCTTGACTAAAGAATTATTTCAGTGAGGTAAAATTTGGGAACCAGAATCTGCTTAAGCTCACTAGTCATCTCAAATTTCATTTGCAGTGCATCCTTGGATTCACCAAACTGTCAGTAGTTCTCGGCATGATGAACTGGAAAGCCAAGAGACAAAATTCATTTCAACACCATAATTAAAACTTCCCTAGCTAGTGAAAAAAACCTCATTTTCTTTCAAGACCTTGGTACACATTTCACCCCAATCTATATGGAGTAATTTCTCCAGTATGCAGTTTCCAAATCACTCTTTGTGGTCTTACTGCTCTTTTTTTGTGCACAGTTGCAGCTTTAAGCATACTAATTCTAGAGTTTGGGGTTAAAGAAAAACTTGAGGCCAACACCACTCTCTCTTGAATGAAGGTAAATCTGCATGAAGAACCACTTGTCTCCTAAGGAAAATAAAGTCAACAGTAGCCCGATATCAATAAACTAACATGCTAAGAAGTTTTGAGTATAAAATCTTAAGACTTTTACTAACAATATGAAATGTGAATAGGGTAGGTATTTTTTCTGGAGGTCAAGTGGAAAACAGACAATGCATTGTGAGCAAAAACTCCTCTCTCCTTCCCCAGTGATAAAGCTTTCACATTGTACTATGCAAAGAAAGAATGTGCACTCTGCTATTAAATTCCTCTCAACCCTTTCTACTTCAAATATCTCAATCATGGAACTCCCAAGAAAAACCCACCTAAATGCGCAAAGCACAATAATAAAGCTCAAGGACAAGGAAAGGAATTAAAGTACCTCAGAGCCCACACCGTTCATTCGCCTGCCTGCCTTTCTTTCTTTCTTTCTCCTTCTCTCTCTCTCTCTCTCTCTTTCTCTCTTTCTCTCTTTCCTGGAACTGGGGGACTGAACGCAGGGCCTTCATACTGAGCTACATCCCCAGGTCTTTTTAAGTCACTAAGTTACCCAGACTGGGCTGGAACTTGTGATCCTCCTGCCTCAGCCTCTGACAGGTTGGGATTTCACTTCCTTTGATTAAATGGCAATGTTACAGATTTGGAAGCAAGATGGAGATAGAGAAGATTAGTGGTGGATGAGGAGAAAAAAGTAGAAGGAAAGGGAGAGTAGAATGGTAGGCTCTATCAATAATTTACTTATTTTCCTAAGGGTTTCAAGCATTTGGGGGCTGGGAGAAACACGTTTTTACTAAATACAGAGCAATATGGTAAGGACTGCATCTAAATAAGTTTATCTCCAGTTCTATCTTCCCAAGCTCACCCAGTCAAATGTTTACATTTGCTTTAGACTCCCTTACTGTGAATATTTTTACATTTATGCTGTGGTTTGGTAGTTCAAGTAGATGTTTTGTTTCCTGGAGGAAAATGATAATATCGATTTGCTTAAAAGCAAAGATGTAAAGCGCTATCTTTAGGAGTACCTGCTTCTTAGTAACAGAACTAAGGATTTATCTATTTCTTTTCCAGCCTACAATGCAACCAGCATTCCCCTAAGGGCTAAAAGGCGGCTAAGGAGGGGCTTAATATCCTCGATGTCAGTCAAGTCTTTGTTTCCTTGCGCCTTACATATTGGCTTTGCAAAGTAACCCAATTCCCATTAACAAACATTCCAAGTCCCTCAAAATGATTTTTCTAAGGTAAGATCAGCGGGTGGTCGGCTCTGCTGCCTAAATCCAGAAGGAAACCGGAGAGTGGGGGAAAGATCTTTCAAATTTTTTCTAACTTTAAACTCTACTCCTCTGCCTAAATTAATAGCATGTGCTTTTATCCCTTTACCCCTATCCCTTAAAAACAAAACAAAAAAAGCTTTCTTTCTTATACAGGCGGAGGCATCTAACTCCAAGACTCCTAAGATGCAAAAAGCCTCCAGGATGTTGTTTACTTTTCTAGAAACGACCCAAGACTCCTCATACTGCTCGCGATCGCGGCGCCTTTATTGCAGAGGCCGTGCACCCCGGGTCCCGCCGCAGGA
>RJWT010015088.1:0-20660 GCA_004365215.1 Cuniculus paca
TAACAAACCTTAGCTTCATGCTGTATCTTTGTAGCATTTGTTTTAAGCCTCTTTTAGTAAATAGACCCTCCTGGTTAGATGTGCTGACTAAAACTGTTCCTTAATACTTACCTGGCAGGGGAGATTCCTTTATCATGAAAGTGGTTTTCCCAGGGCCAGACTTATCCTTTGCACTCTGGATGTGCTGACCCTTGAGGCAATTTCCCCAGCTGTGGGAAACTCAACTGCATAATTTGTGGCAGTGGGGGGCCGCGTTCATGCTCTCTGCTAAAAAATAAATGAATAAAACAGCTTTTCAAACAGTTGCTAGTAAATCACTGGCTTTTCATTCTAGGCCATCTTCAAAAGTGGACGTTTATCATGCTTTTAAGACAATAGGAAGGGAAGGGGACACAGATCACATCTGCGTGAACTCTCCGTGACAGCTTTAACAACACGGATCAATTGGAATCAATAGGAGGCTTGAGAGAGATGCAGCCAGTGCCTCGTGCTTGGCTAAGTACTAGAGGATGGAGCCATTAAAAGAATTAAATACAGAGACAAGCAGCATTATACAGTGCAGGACTAAACTCTGTTCAAATAACTTTGTAGTACTAAATCAAAAGGAGGCCCAACTGAAACTAAACCAACTAAATCAGCCTTTGTTGTATGTACTGTAAGAAAATATTAAATAGACCTCTGCTGATCAGGTTGAAAATACATAAGGTTTCAATACCCTCTCCCTGGATAATTCAAGGTGACATAAATTATTACATATGCCCAAAAATATCTTTGCTCAAAATACTGTGTACAGGTTAATTTTAAACTGATAAAATCAGTTTACTAGGTTTTTTTTCAAAATATGTCTTAAGAATTTGTAGTTATATTTTAAACAAAACTCCAATTATAACTTGGTGAAATGAACTTACTATTCTTCAGTAAATGTTATTGGTAAGGCTTTGTACCAGTCATAATTCAGACAATTTGAAGTGAGAGCTAATCATTGACTACTAGTTAACATTACTGATAACTTACCATCTGTGATAGCTAGGTACCATCCAACTGCAAACACGAGGTAACAGAAAACTAAGTATTAAAACTCACAAGAGTGACTCAGCAAGGAAGATGACAGGAATTAAGCTCAAACTAATTTCTGCAACTCCTATTCGGAACAATAAAAGCAATAAATATTTGAACATCAGTTGAACATCAGTAATTGTGGAAAAAGTCTTACTGTTTCAGAAGTAAATAGTTGTGCTGGGGTTCAATAAACTTGGAAAAATAGAAACAAAGTGTTAGAGCATGCAATGTGAGTTTTACTAAACACATTATACAGGGTCGTTAACGAGCAAATTCTACAGCACGAGGCTGAAGTGAGTGGAGAAAAGAAACCAGGTATGAGCTATCGCAAGCGCTACCTAAATTCAAGAACCATTAAAAACTGATGGATCATGTGTTGGTCAGGGTTTTACTGGAGAAAACAGATACAACACGAGATATATGAATGCATAAGAAATTACAAGGTTGGCTTACGATGGTCAGCCACAGAGTAGGAGGAGGAAGCGTGCAGAAGGCGTCTGCACGCCGGAGGCTGAAGGATTCAATCCAAGATCTGGAGTTCACCGCAGTGTCCCATGCAGGTCCACACCAGCAGGCCAATGGGCCTGCGACAGAAAGCCAAAAGGGCTATGCTGGAAGCCTGAAGAGTCTACACCAGAGGCCAGTAGACGACAACCAAGCCAAAGGTGAAGACTGGAGCTCCTCCAAAGACTGGAATTCATTCGTCCTTCCTCCTTCCCTTTTATACCTTCCAGGTGATGAGTCTTCTACACCCTAGGGTGTAGAATTGCTAAGCCAATTTAATCTTCTAAATGTCTCAAATTGATACAATCAATCAACCACTACAGATCATTTAGTCCAAAATTTGACAGTGGAAAAATGATAAGCAAATCCTCACTGGGACGCTCCCAAGAACCTAAAGAGCAAATATTCAGTGTATTAGCTATAAACACTGTGCAGATAACAGGTATGTGGATGTTCCAAATAGTGTCTTATTGTAAAAAGATAATTTTAATTGTCTTAAATGCCCCCAGAAATTATTTTCTAAGCATAGAACAGCATGGAGCTAGGCTACAAGAATGGTTTTAGACTGAAGTCATATTTACATCAGATATTTTATCATTGGTATTTTATATTCTCCTCACAAAGTAATTATATTCATTTTTCAGTGTCAAAGTTTTGCGTTACGAACATGATTGAGATAAACATGAATTACCATTTTTAATGAAAGAAGTTAGCAAATATCATCCCTAGCTCTCAGAATTGGAAAACAAGTTCGCTAAGATCTGGACACCGATTGTCTTTCTTCTCCCAGCATACAGAGGCAATGTCTGTTCACCTCTCCAGGGCCAACGCTCTCAAGTAGTCCTTTTCCTTCTGTGCGGTCCTGTTTTATGTTTTACTGACTCTACTGGTTTTAGAATAAAATACTCAACATGTTCTAGTTTTTCTAATTTTACTTTTATTTTGCAACATCTCCCGTCAGTTGTGGATCTCTTTTTGTAGGCTGGTTAGAGTTTGATATTAAAAAATAAGAAAGGAACAAGCATACCTAAAGACTTCTAATTCTTATGAGACCAGGAAAGGGTGGGCTAGAATTTTAAGAACCACTGATAACTTTGGGCCATGATGAAGATAGAAAATGAACTTAGAGATCTGTATTGAAGCTGTTGACCTATTAGAGTAAC
Organism: Cuniculus paca; assembly: GCA_004365215.1. NCBI lineage: Eukaryota > Metazoa > Chordata > Mammalia > Rodentia > Cuniculidae > Cuniculus > Cuniculus paca. The sequence continues at coordinate 2,727 of RJWT010015088.1, forward strand.
CATAGCTGTTCACTGTATCTGTGAAGAACTACCCGTGTTTGGAAAAACACAAAAACGAATTTAATGTAAAGGTAATGTAAACCATAGACTCAAAAACTTGTATTTTCAATAAACGACTTTGTCTTAATCTGTTGGGGCTGGCATAAACAATATCACAGATGAGCTGACTTTAAGAGCGCACATTTATTTTATCACAATTCTGGAGGCCAGGCCATCACCAAGGTGACAGCAAATTCAGGATGTGGTGAGGGTTCTCTGCCCAGTTTTTAGAGTGGCCCAAGTCACCGTGGCCTTGTGCAGCTAGAGAAAACTTCCCGGCGTCTCTCCTTCTTCTCATTAGGACACCAAGAAATTGGAAGGACCACACCCTGCAGCCCGTGTGGCCTCTATCCATGCTCTTTCTTTCCATAAAGCCACTTGAGGGTTACAGCTTCAACATACAGGGTGCATAAAACCCCGAATCTCTTCTAACTTCTGCTGCTGCACTTGAACATACATAAATATCAAGCAATTTGTTATTACTGATAAGCTATAGACTTGAGGATTTTATAGGACTGATTTGAATACATATACTTTCATTATTTTATTTCCATGTGAACTTCCCAAATGTAAATTCCACTCTTGTGGATCCATGTCATTTTGAAATATGTGATTTTGCATTTATAATGCAACGACATGCTTTCTAAGTGTGATATGATCTCAGAGCATTTACTATGAAAAAGAAAACACTGTAGAAGTAGACATGACAAGAAATACAGAGATGCCAAGAAAGAGTTATTTATGGGATCCCCACAGAGCTCCACTTGGATTCCAGTGCATTCCTGAGAAGAGCCTCAGCCCTGGGAACCCATAAAATCATCCTATAGCTCCTTCCTTTTAGTTACACTTTATAAAACTCATCTTGTTACTTACACACCGATTTTGAGCTAAGTCACCTCCGCTTATGCATCTCAGACCATCCAAGGTCTTCCCCCGTGCTGTTTAAGGAATGTGAGCTCGGTGGCCCATCATCTATGGTCTCCATCAATGGTGCCACAACCAGTACTCCTGTTCGCTCCCTAAACGGCCCGTCGACATCTTGCACAGGCTTTTGCTCTACTTGGAGTTTCTCCTGACACTGGCCTCCCTCCTCGAAGTCCCTTTCTGAGGTGAGTCACCTCCTCTTCCACAGCCATGAACCCAGCTGTGTGTGCAGGGGCACACAGTCACCTTGCTAAGTTCAGCGTTTGCACTCTCTCCTGTTCTCGCGTGTAAAGCTCTTCTCCAGTGAGACCTTCTCTGTTCTCTAAGTCCACCTCTGTAAGCTACACTCTGTTTTATTTTCACAATATCTTAGGCTTCTTCACAGACATTATCACAATTTAAAATTGTGATGTAATTGTTTGATGTTTATCCAAACATCAACCCCATGTTATACTTTAAAATACTGTGGACACCTGAGGAAAGATATTTTATTTATTTTATTAATACTTCATGCTCTATTCATTTCCCATAGTTGATGCTTAAGAAATGGCCATAATTCTGGTCTACTCAAGCATATGCTTATTAAACTAAGACTGTTAATACTCATATTAATCTTTGGCAATAAAGGGGTGATAGAGGCATTTGAAGATGGCACATTAATTCTTTCAAATACGTAATTCCAGACCCTGAGTGAAAAGCAATTTCCTTCTCTTATGTTAGTAACCATCTGCTGGCATTGACCATCTAGAATGAAACAGAACCTGAGGAGGAGGCCAGGCTTAGCAGAAAAGAATAATGAGTCAGATGAATTTTTCCTGCTACAAACAAGGGATTTGCAAAAGTATAACCGCTGAGTTTCATATTTGACTTCTTTGGCTGAGAAAAATTATATGATCCTGGGCTGAGGGTGTAACTCTAGGGAAAAAGCATGTCTGGGTGTGTGAGTCACTGTGTTCGACTCCCAGCACTGAAGAAACAAACCCGAAGTTAAAAATATATGATCCAGTTGCTATTGCATACCTAATTGAAAAATTCTCATATTTGAGTTATTACAGCTGTTGATTGGATTTCAAGATAATCAACTTTTTGCAAGGTTGAAGGAAATACAGGCATGAAACTTAATTTCCAGGTTATTGTAAATGCTTTTGTAGCACGAATCCATTCACAAATGTCTCTTTGAGGAAAGCAGTGTATGTACCATAGCTTGATAGTCATATTATAAACTCAACACTTAGGAGAACATAGGACATCATCCCTAACTCTGGTTCATAAGCAAGTATCTTAACCTCATGCATTTTTTGCCAAAGTGGTAAAAAAGTTAAGATTTTACAACCTTATATGAATGACTACTAAACGAAATTATAAACTGTATTGAAAATATTATATTTAAAGTTTTACTTAATCACATTTATGCAAAAACAAATACTTTTTCTGTATTGTTGGTATCATTCCTACTGTGATCCAATGATGACAGCCACAACATCAAAACCTAATCATTTAGACACAGATTTCTAAAGCAAAAAAAATCTTAGATTTGGAGCAGTCACATGTATCAGAAAGGAAAGAGCCCTACCTCACACATTGTTCCAGAAAAGAACTTAATAGTCTCAGAATTAATATTACTTAATCCTACGTAAAACGGTAGAACTCAGCAATTTCGGTTCCATCATGTGAACACCTCTGACGTTTCATTTACTTTCAGAGTGCAAGGAGTTGGCAAAACAACAAAAGCACAAGATTATTTGGAAATTAGTTTTCGTGTTAATTCTCCAAATGGCCCTAGGACAGAAGTGACTGTTTCCAGTTATTGTGCTACCTGAAATTAGTATTTATCATTTGGTTAAAAAATATACTAATAACTGCCTAAGGCAAAAGCTGACTAAGCGCAGTGTTGTGCTCTGTGATACAAACAACCCCAGGAAAGCGAGCAAAAGTGAGCACCACAGTCAGCCTTGCTCTCCTGCATTGCTCTGCGCCTGGCCTTTCACAGTGTCTGCACCCTGTCCTAAAAGTCTCCAACCCAAGCACCCCATTGCGTCCACAGTTCTCATTTCTAGGTCCCTTTACAACTGCAACTCCTCATACTTTTTAAAAATCCCCTCTGCGACTTGTGGTAAATTCACTACACAACCTCCACCACTCTTGTTTCCCTGTCGCCCTCTTCTCCGGGTTAGGGCCCCGTTTCTTCACGCACAGCCCTTCCATGATCTCCTAAGGGCCTCACTGTGCTGAGCTCCTCTCCACTCAGGCGGAATCCAGCTCACCAGCAACTCGGGGCACCATCCAGCCCGCGTGGCAGGATAGGAAACACACACAGTGCTGGCTGCTCAGCCTTCACATTCGTGAACCTCCCGGGCTTCGTGCAAAGGAATGGATCTACTCCTAGGTCCCCTCTTCTCAAACCTCCAACGCCTCTGCCCTCCCCGTGTCACTGAGACACCAGCATGGAGGAGAGCCCTCGGGCACGGATCCCCATGTGCTATCGCGCCGACCTCCACGACTCTGGCTCCAGTCTTAGCAGCAGCAGCAGCGCCCGCAGTCCTGTCAAAGCCAGTCTCCCGCCTTCCGCACCCATCACTGCCCTTTGCCAAAGGAACGCCCGTCCCTCAGGAAACATCATTATTTCTTTTCAGATACATTTTTCTGGTCCACGAAACAAACATTACTTTTATCATCTCAAGAAAACTAAATAAGCAAACTAAGATGCTTGACCCTACCCCTCTACTCAGCTACAGTCCGTAGCATTCACTCGCCTTCGCACCACACTCCTGGGCTACTGACCTCCTGAAACTCGGCCACAACAGCGCTCTCCAAAGACCACCCTGCCAGACACCGATGGTCAGGCTGCAGTCCTCTTGCTGCTTCATTGGATTGGCCAGAGGTCAGTGATCTCCTTCACGGGTCCCTCCTCCAACCCGACCTTTCACTTCTCACAGTGTTCACTCCTGAGGTGGTCTCACTTAACCCTGTGTTTTAAATACCACCTCTAAGCTAATTATACTGCACATTACAGTGCCGTTAAATACCTGGACCTATAGTTTCAATACCACTTGATGCATGCACTGGCATACCTAAGAAGCACTCAAATTTACCGTATTTCTCAGCAGAACTCCGGCAAGCCCCCCACAGTTAACTGCTCCTCACATTCCTCTGCATCTCAGCCAGAGCCACTCTAATCATCTAACCAGAATGAAAGAACAGCAATGGTGCATGAGGATGTTTTTGGATCACAGCCCTCGTCTGTCAACAAATTCCACCCATCTGCCTTTAAAATGGTAGGATTCGCCTTACCCTACGCACTCCTGAGTGCCTGTCTGCCGCGCTCCAAGCTAATTGAGTCTGCTCTGGCCTGGAGCGAAAGCCTTCTGCCTGGCTTCTCCGTCCTCCATGCCCACCTCCCCGGCTGCCTTTACTCCAACCACATCGCATCTGACTTTCTTCTAGAATTTCCTATGCTAGGGCACCACTGCAAGCAAACTAAAAGTAGAATTGTCCCAAATCAGGAACTTCAGTAGCGGCAACACTACTCATGAGCGTTTTCAAAATGTTACTGATGAGTTACATAAATAATGTCAAAAAAAGTAAAGAAAAATGAATAAAAAATAAGAGAAAACATTGGGGAGCTTGACTGCTTTAGAGGTGTGAAGCCCGCTCCGCAGCACATCAGAGGCTGCGCTTCCCACCAGGCACCGGCATCGCCTGCAGGGCAGGACAGCGCGGGCCACATCAGGGCCGCCTGCTTTACAGTGACCTGAGGTGACCTGAGGTGACCCTCGGCATGTCCACCATCAGTGCCCTGCATGACATCAGTTTGGAAGCCACACTGAGAACAAATGGCTTACAGGTCACAGACTGATGGCTTTTCTGATACTGGTCCCCCCTGCAAAGGAAGAGCCTTCTTTCTTCCACAATTGGTTGATTTCAGAATTTTCTTTTGCCCTGTGTGGGGATCAGACCACCTTTCACCCAGACACTACCCGAAGAAAGTGGGGATCAGGACTTGTGTCCAGTAAGACTGGGACTTTCTCGTATTATTCAGCTAACAATATGACCCTTTACTGGTGACTCCTTTTCCTGTAACGGAAAATCCAGGATCAAATGAACAGAAGCTTTAGTGTGTCCTAGAGAATTCTGTAAAAACAAAAGCAAGAGTTCTTCAATTTGAGTCAGTGTTGTGATTCTTGATTTATTAACTAGATTCACAGCTGAGTCTCTTGAAAATCCAATAGCCAACATTCAGAGGAAACTGAACTTCTCCTTTAGCTTGTGTTTTCTATGGGCTTTTCATATTAAAATATGTCTTCTGACTTACAATCCTTTCATGCCACCATCTCTGGGCATCTCCTCAAGATGAAAAAGGGCTCCAGACAGAGATAGAAAAGTAAGACGAGGACATGTGCTTCCGACTGCAGAGCAGTTAGTGTGTTTGATTCGCTCTAAAGTATCCCTTGACTGAGAAAAATGAAACTTGGGCACACACAAGGCTTATCTCTTCCTCTTATTTACAGCTCTTGATAAGTAGCCAACTGAAAAGACAACTCCTGAAATGAGCACAATACATTACAGATCACTATCACAGCGCAGTCTACTCACAAGACACCTTTTTTTCTAGGATTAGTCTTAAAATCCTAGTTTAAACCACATCCTCCTCACTGCTCCCCTTCTCACTCGAAGACATTTTTGTTCCAGATATGGATGCTACCGTCACCCATAAATCTTTCACACCAGCATGCCTTGCACAAATGTGTGAATATTAAAATTTTCAAAATGTGACTGCTCTACAGCCCGTGAAATAGGCAGGGAGCCACACGACTGTGACGATGAATCCCTTCCTCATCCCAACTCAGAAAATCATAATTTAACTCTGGATCTGTGTATAAAATGTTCTCTTGGAGCATTGTTACATGAATTAGTGATAGAAGTAGATGCAGACGAAATTAAATGCCCAGAGAGGAATTCTGTCTGCAGAAAAATAAGGAGCTGAATGAGGGCTACAGATCGTCCAGACCATAGTCAGGAAGTAGGGGATGCACTAGGACAGCTGCAGATGCAGAACATCTTAAAAGCTTTTATGACTCTTAGTCATAAAACAAAGGGTATTCTGCATGACAACAATTTAAATTATTGATTTAACAGCCTCGCCAAGATAATCATGATGTTGGCACACTTCATCTCTCTGTATGCCATGACATTAAAAATAAAATCCGAGGACCTAATTGGAGCACATTAACATGTGGAAGTTAATGAAAACGAAGATACTAAACTTGAAAATGAAAATTTTCTTTGATTTATATGAAAAGAAAAAAGACTTTGATCATTATTACTATCTAATGGGCCTCTCAATTCCTCAAAGTTAAGTCAAAAGTACACAAATAAAGCTTTTGATAAATAGAAATGATGTACTATCAGGTGGCTTAAGATTTTAAGTCATTTTTTACTTTCTTTTTTTTAGACAGGACGCCACTACACAGCCCGAGCTAACGTGCAGCTTGTGATCCTCCTAACTCAGCCTCCACAGTAGCTGGGGTTACAGGTGTCCACCACCACCCCAGTTTAAATCACTAACTACTCTTGAATGTATAATTAGTCATGGAATAGGATTCCAGACAATGAAAAACTCCTTTTGCAGAGGAAAAACAAAAAAAGGAAAGTTTACCTTCCAAAGATTTCCCCTTCAGATCTCTACCTACACTCCATGAAGAAAGCATACTGCACTTCTCATACTCACTTGTCTGGTCATGTCCACACCTGGGGGCACAGTTTCACGGCTGGACCCATTCATCCTGCTGCATTTGCGAATGTCTCCCATATTCTACTTTGCCTTTTAAATAATGAAGGGCGTACACAGTTAACAGTGTGACAAGAGAAAAACGGAGACATCCCTGCTGGCAGCTGGAAGACAGTGGGTTTGTGATCCAGACCTCCTCCACTGCATTCTGGAGGGCAGGGCCAGTTGGAAGAGTGTAAGACTGACAGGAACCCCAAGACCCAGGACAAAAGCCCAGCACACAGACACATACACACCTTTGGAGGGCGAAGTAATCAGCAAAGCCAGTGACGTGGAAGCATCTGAAGCAGCAATGAGGAGACAGCAGTTGTGCCCTGGAGAACTCCACCCACGGAGGACCAGTCCCAGCCCCCACATGCAGAGGCCAAGATCAGCTCCACACCCAGCACATCTCTGGATGTAGCATGGACATTATCACAGAACTGTAAACACCAGAAGAAGGTAGGTTCTTGGAATATCTGTGAAGAACCAACTACACTGGGAGGACATCCCTGAGTAAAGGACATCACTTTTCCTCCTTGAGAGAGGCCTCAATCCTAGCGTTAGAGCTGTATACCATGGGAAGTTGACAGGCATCAACATATAAGAAAAAAGAAAAGAAAAAGGAGAAGGTGGAGAATGGCAAGATGCAGAGGCAGGGTGAGGCCCCAGACCCCCAGCCCACCCAGAACAGGCCTGGAACTCATGAGATGGATGAAGTTGGAAGTCAAACACTGAAACTTTCTGAAATGGTAACAACAGAAGTGAAAAAACAAGTGGAAAAGGCTATAGAGAAAATGACCTCTCAGGAACAAAAAGAAATGATGCTTGAAATCAAAGATATTAGAGAAGACACAAATAAAAGAATAGATGAGCTTAGAAACAGATGCAAACAAAAAATTCTCAACGTGGGAGAGAAACAGAATCCATGAAACAGATCCAAACAGAGATTCAGGAGATTAAAACCTCCACTGAAAGTATATGCAACAGATTAAACGAAGGAAAAGATAGACTCTCAGATCTTGAAGACAGAATTGCAGCTATTGATCATGAAAAGAAAGATACTCTAAAAATAGCAAGAGACCATGAGAAATCAATCCAACAGCTACAGGATGAAGCAAAGAAGATTGCTTGGCATCAGTGAGAAAGCTGGAGACAGGATGAATGCTATAACAATCATAAATATACATGCACCTAATACAGGAGCACCGAACTATATAAGACAGTTATTGGTAGACATGGAAAATCAAATGAGCAATAACACAGTTGTAATGGGAGACTTCAATACCCCATTGTCATAGAAAGACAGATCAATATCAGAGCTGAACCAAACCTGAAAATCAAATGAGCAATAACACAGTTGTAATGGGAGACTTCAATACCCCATTGTCATAGAAAGACAGATCAATATCAGAGCTGAACCAAACCTGTGAACAAATGAACTCAACAGGAAGAAACCATCCCCCAAGGCCCCTTGCCAGTGGCCAGGAGAGATCCGGTGAGCCCAGCATAGGCCTGGAGAAGCAGCCACACCCCAAGGCCCCACTGCCATTGGGGGAGCACTGATGAACCACCGCACCATGCTTCTGCACCACTCCAGGAACCCCAATCAGAGTAACCCAGGTGCCCAGTCCAATCCACTACACCTAGGGACTGGCAGCCAATGCAGGAAGCACCTGGGATGCAGCAATAGGCTGATTCCGAAGAACACAGGAGAACATCAAGATGCAGGAGCAAAATACAAGCTCAGACCTCCAGCCCACACAGAACAAGTTCAGGAGACACAGACATAGTAGAAATTAGAGGTCACACACCTGAAATTTCTGAAGATAACAACTGAAGTAAAGAAGCAACTTAGTTCTTGTGTTGTTTGGTTAATTTTACATGTCTATGTCTGATGGTCTGGACAGCTAATTTGAAGGTAACAAGAGGCATTATGGTAGCTATTGTTAATTTCCTATTATTTTGTTTTGAAGTCCTGTGTAATTGTCATTGTTTTGCTTGGCTTGGTTTTATTCTGTTTTGTTTTGTTTGATTTTATTATGTCTGATGGTATGGGGAGCTATGTTGTCTGATAGTATGAGCAGCTGTTCTGAAGATAGCAAGATCTATTATGGTAGCCATTGTTGATTTCCTATTATTTTGTTTTGAAGTCCTGTATCACTTTCATTGTTTTGTTTTAATTGGCTTTATTCTCTTTTATTTTGTTTGGTTTTATTCTCTTTAAAATAAAAGAAGACAAAAATGGATACAGAAATAAAAGCAATGAACAACAAATATTGTTTGAAGATGAAGTAGGGGTACATAGACAGGGAGAGAGAGATATGATGATGGTGATGATGATGGTGATGGTGGTGATGATAATGATGGTGGTGATGGTGATGGTGATAGTGATGATGATGGTGATGATGACAGTAAACATACAGGTGCAGCTGCTCAGATACAGACACAGACATACATTTTAGATACCATGAACTCAAAGATGAGTTAGAAATTTTCCCTAGGAATTTATCACTTAAGGAAAACACATTTTCAAAAATCTTCAATTGTACAAAAACAATAATGATCAACAGTAAATGAAAGTATTTGCATCATAATAATGTCTTGTTTCTGGTATTCTTCAGGTTTCTCTAGAGTCCTTCCCTAAAAGCTCCTAGGTTTTATATTTGGCAGTTGAAAAATGATTACCTTATCTTATTATCTGTCAACATTGATTCCTGTGATAAATATTGCTTATATTTGGCAACTATAAAGGATTTTGATATATTCTTTCCGAGTATTGCTATCATATTACCACTGTCTATGTCTATTTGAGATGGTTACTCCTAACACAAATTCATCTTTAATATACTTTTTATAGAAACAAATACCTGTGAATTCAACATTATTAATTAGAATGATGGAAAACAGTATGGAAGAGCCTCAAAGAATTAAAAATCTCACAGCATGTGCATCAGCAATACCACTAGTGAACACATGTATTCAAAGGAAATGAAATGAACACGTCAAAGAGACCTCTGCTCTCCTGCATCCGTTGCAACACTAACCACAATAGCAAGAGGTGGAAACAGCCTCGGCAATCCTCACCTGATAAATGAGTAAAGAAAACAGGATCCACCTTCACCGTGGAGTAGGATTCGGCCATGATAAAGCTTGAGATCCTTGGACAACATGTATGGAACTGGACACCATTCCCCTGAGTCTAACAAGCCAGGCACAAAAGGACAAACACTGCATTGGCCCTCTCTCACTTGGAATGGAGCAAAGCTGACCCGAGAGAGTGGGGTGACCGGAGCTGCTGGTGGGGAAGGAGGGCTGGAGAAGGACTGGTGAGTGGTGCTGAGTTACAGTTCTAGAGGAGCAGCTCTCCTACTGCACTATTGCACGGTGGGGTGACTACCAGAAATGGTGGTGTACTGTGCATTTCAAAAACCAGAAGAAAGGATTTTTAAAGCACTTACTATAAAGCAATGGCAAAGGTCTGAGGAGACAGATAAGCTAACCTGATTTTAAAATTATGCAACATATATATGTATCAAAACATCACATAGTGCCCCCATAAATGTATGCAATTTTTACATTTTTATGGAAGTTAGAAAAGAAATGTAATCTAATTAAAAGAACAATCAGACTAAGATTAAGCATTTGTCGCTAATGGGGTCAGGAGCCACAGACAAAAGAGAGTAGCAACGCTGCCTCCAGCTTTTATCTAAAGTACATCTGAATGCCTTTAACCGCCCCTGTAATCCCTTAAACTCTGAAATCAAATTTCTTCTTTTATATCCTCTTTTCTTGTTTTGTTTGGTCTCCTAACCCTTGAAGTACTCTGAGATGAACTCTAAATTCAGCTGAAATAATCCCTATTGATTGTTGGGTTTCTCATAAAGCTTGAGACCGGGAAAACAAATTCAGATCAAAACCTGAAATAAATGTCACCAAGCTAATAAAAACAATAAATGCACACAATATTTAAGCCAGAACAGATATTTGCAGCAGAAAGCATATGTTCATTAATCACAAGCATTCGCCAAGTACTCAGCTGACCCTCGTTCCTGCCTGCATGGGGACACTGCTATTGCCCATTTCACAGATGGGGACTGAAGGTTTCAGATTAACTAGTTGGTCCAGAGCCGCATCAATAGTGGGGCACAGAATGCTGATTAGAATTCTAACAGTCTGCAACAGTCACTCCCTGGACCTCCACACCGCTCTTCATCCAGGGAACTGATCAGGGGCTTCTGCAGTGCTCTCATCCACATCCCGCTGCCCACACCCCAGCCTAGCAACTTGACACAATCGAATAAAGCAACATTCACGTGAATTACTCTACCCATGCGCAGAATGAGACCTAAAACATGCTATGTTTCTGTTTTTCATGGATGTAAAGAAACCCCAACAAGTTAAACAGCAGGTAAGGTAGTTAACGCAGTGGATTGGACATCAAGTCTTTGAATGTCCAAGCTAGTCTGCTAATCATCATTTTGTGTAATTTTCCTGTTCCCAAATTTTAGCAAGTAGGTGAAAATTATGGACATTTTATACCAAGAAGTCTAATGAAATATTTGCTATTACAATACATCTTAATGTCAAATTATGCATTGCAGTGGGCTTAATGAGCATACTTTGCCTCTCTGATTATGACTTAAATGATGAACAACTTGGATAAGTAATCCTTCTCAAATCCCCATAGTATAAAGAAGCGATACGGTAGTGCAAATTACAATTCAGGTGTGCTGTTCCTTTGATGTTGTGTCAAAATAGGCAAGGATCTTAAGCTTTGAATATCTGGGTTCACTCCAATACATCAACTTTACTGAACACCTCATATTTTCAAAACTTTGCCTCCTGGAGAGGGTGAAGCTATGCAGACGCAACTCCATGTTTGCTTTTGAAAAAAATCTAAGGAATCAAATACGCACAAGATACCTACCACACAATGCACACTGTTAAGAGAAGATAGTGCTTACCATGAAGGAAAAATTACACAGAAAAAAGTTGAACTCAGACTTGAAGGACTAGGTCCTGACAAAATGAACAAGTGTTTATAAGAAGAAGTAGGAAGCAGTGCATTGCCACGGAGGAGCAGTACAAGCCAGGGCAGTCGCGGACACCGTGGGGCAGGCTCTGGATGGCACCTGCTGGGCTTGGCCTCAGTGTGCAGGTGAGGGGAGGACCACGTGGGGTGGTCACTTAGGATCACATAGAAAGGAGCCCTGGGTGTTAGGAAAGAGTGCAGGAGAAGTTATAGGAGTTTATGGAATGAGAGAGTGATATAGTTAGACACTTAAGGAAGTTTCCCTCAAAGCAGAGAGCAGAATCGACTGGGAAGGCTAAAGGCCAGAGGCGGGCAGACCCATTAGGAAGCTGTTACGGGTGCCCCAGCTATGGGCGAAGGTCTGGAACCAGTCAGGTCAGCGGCAATGTTATCAAAGGAAGATGAGAGAGAAACTGCAGAAGTAGAATTGACCTTTCTCAGTAATTTCTTAAATTGGACTTCTGAGAGAAGAAAAAACATTAAAAGTTAAGTCTAAAATCTCCCATCTAGTTGATCGTAAAATACAAGATGGTGTGGAATGACAGGGCCTTGTTGCAAGGCCAGGTGATAATTAAAATCCTGGCAATCTATGACTCAGCTGCCAAAAAGAGAAAAGGATGCGGGATGATATCATTGGGGGTTATATTTAGAAATAAAAAGAGTGCTAGGAAGGAAATATTCAAAGGTTAGCACAGAACAATGACTCAGACACCAGAAATATAAATTTCCACAAGAATATAATGAGGTAGAAAGGGGTGAGAAATGAGGAGCTATTTGATTTTGTAACTAGGTGATGTTTAGTATACAAATCTCAGGAGGGGCATCAGGATGAAAGCCCTGTTGCAGGTCATCAGCAGACAGGAAGGAGACGTAGCTCGCAGCAGATTTACCAAAGCGAAGAGTAGGTTTGCTGAGAGTTGTTCAGTGCTGAAAGGCACTGTGCTTAACATTTGCTGTATTGTATTTGTTTGCTCTTAACTAACATTCTGAAGCTCAGCAGGCAACACCTGCCTATACTGGGAGGATATCCCACCATATAAATCTCGATGGTGACATTAAAGGCTGGAAAGCCAGGTGCTTCTTGTAGCCTGTCCCTAGCAGCCAGGGCAAGAACACAAGCCTATAGTGGTAGCTGAATGTTGACTGTGGAGGAAAGCTCACAGATAAGTCGGGAGGAAGGATGTTTTCTTTTAGCAGTAGCATCAGTAACCTCCTGTTTCAGAAAGCAGCCAAGCCAAGTACTGGCAGCAGTGGCCCAGGCACGGGGGCAGCAGTCAGGGCTCCCATCAGGCTATTTCTGTAGTGAGAGTTTAGCTGTGCTACTACCTCGAGTGTCCATCTGGCTTCTTCCCCAGTTGGGGGTCTGGTTTTCTAACCTTCCAGATAGGAGGGAGGGTGCCTTAATAGTCTTTCGGTATGTGACTTATCTGTGGAAACCAGCCAGACAAGTCTGTTCCACGCACCTTTCTGTTACATGCACCTTAGGAAACCAGGTGACACATGTGTACAACAAAAGATCAAGAAAACTAGGAACTCAGGCCTCTGGCTTGAGAAGATGTGAAATGTGGGACAATGGTGGAAAGACTGATCGAAAAGCAATTTAAGAGTCAAGGGTTAATTTTATGGAGTAATGAAAGATCAATTGGGAGCCGGGCGTGGTGGCTCACGCCTGTAATCCCAGCACTCGGGAGGCTGAGACAGGTGGATCACTGTGAGTTCGAGACCAGCCTGGGCTACAAAGTGAGCTCAAGGCCAGCCTGAATGGCATAGTGAGACCCTGTCTCAAAAATAGGGTTGGGGATCTAGCTCAGCAGTCTAAGCGCCTGCCCGGCAAGTGCAAGGTCGTAAGGTCAATCCCCGGTGCCAGGAAAAAAAAAAGAAAGATCAATTGGGGCTTGAGAACTTGGTGGAATGAATAATAGATTCCAAAGAACAAATGATGATTAAGCAGTTACAGAAGAACTTAACCACCCAGCATAGCAGGTGTCTAGAGAGGAAAAGGGTCCCTATCCTCCGGGCAACCACGCGAAAGTGAATGGGCTCTCCTTGACTTGCTAAGAGCTACAGGGCCGGAAGAGCAGCCTCCGTACCCTCAGATGCAGGGCTGGCAAATGGAGATGCTGTTTGGCACCACTGCCTCCGCCCCAGCCTTCCACCTGTAGACTTCGGTACGCAACACAGTTCTCCCGGGCAGACATGAACTGAGTTACTTCGGGTTCCACTGAAATGGCTCCATCCGAGTGAGACTTGCACATGGTTCTAAAGGGAGAGAGAGAAGTATACAGTGCAAAACACAAGTTTTATTCCTCTCTTCCTAGTCTCATCTTACCCCCAGAAGCAAAATCTCTATTTTTGTTTCTAGTTCTTCTGAAGTGACAGAGTTAACTTTTAAAAACTGAGAATCAAAACCATACCCATCTAGCACAAAATAAACCATCCTCATGCATACGCTGGAGTGGAAACATCTGAACACATACAAAATATAATTACCTTCGGATGACATGACTCTGGAATTCTCAAATTTAACTCTTCTTCTAAAGTAGGATTACTTTCTTGGCCTTGGGTTTGGGGTTTTGTTGGGGAGTGAAGGGCAGATGTCTATTCATTTGTTTGTTTTTCTCTAGTTTGGGAGGTTTTTTATTTTTTGTTTGGATTTTTTTTTTAATGGAACTGAATCTCTGGGCTTAGCGAGTAGAAGTTGCTGTTTCTATGTGCTTTTTCTAAGTAATCAAATGAAAACTCAAGTAAAAGTGTGTCATTATTCAGATCAGTAGGAAGTTTCACACCTACACTCACATGCTGGGTCAGAGTCAAAGAACTGGCCTACTAAATATACTGTATAAAATTATTTTCAGGATATGTTAGAAGACTATATTAATACATTAATTTTGTTTTTAGAGTTAGCTATTATCTCCAAGCTATCTCACTAAACACACACACACACACACACATACAAATTTCAAAATCTGAAAAAAAATGTGAAATTTGAAACATTTCAGAAAAGGGATATGCAACCATGCAAGGATATTTGATAATGAATAAAAATGTATCTTAAATTTATGTTTAAAATGTGGTCAATATCAGTCACTTTTCTGTGACTGTGACAAACTAACTGAAAAAAGCAAGCTGAAAGGATGTATTTTGACTCACAGTTTTGGAAGCTCCCCCTATGGTCACTGGCTCCAAGGCAAAAACATCAAGGTAGAGGGTGGCACAGAGGAAGGCTGCTTGGCTTGTGGTGGTCAGGAAGCAGAGTATGAGTACATGCCTAAGGGCTTCCTCCTTTGTCCTCTGTCCTCCCACACAGCTCTCATCCTACTGGACGGTCCCCCGACATCCCAGGAAAGCCTTGCTCATCCATTTGCTGCCCCACCTGCCCATTGTCCCTGGAAATATCCTCCCAGACAGAGTCAGAAGTGCATGGTATTAATTTCCTAGACATTTTCCAACTCAGGCAAGATGATTAACCATCACACTGTTCCATCCAATGGGGAGCTACCATCAGAATATTTTCAAATCAGGTATCTATGTATTAGAAGCTGTAGTTTTCAGAGAGTTCTAACTTACTTCTAGTCAGTTTAGCTTCCATAATGCTCTTTTGTCCAAGTATTGCTGTCTGTAACAACACAGCTTAAGAATCCATCCTAGAACCACAAGTTTGAATAATTTGTTCCAGGGAACCACAAATTCACAATGGCTGGTTTTACATACATCCCTAAGGGATAAATGGAGGCTCAGAATTTTTGGTACCACCCTTTTGAGATTTCCTATTGTCCCATTAAAGGTGGGTCATCCTCTCTCACCCACTAAGACTAGAATTAAGACTAAGACTAAGACTAAGACTACTAAGACTAAAGACTCTTCAGGGCAAGACCATCTCCACTCTCTGAGTCATTGATAACCCCCTCCTCAATCAATAAATGCCAAGATTCTGGTTACCTTGTGGCCATTTGTTCCTCTGGAACAACTGGTCAACCGAATCTCCTCTTTACCACCATTTCATCTGTTGCTTTTTCTTTCTTGATTTCCAACACATGCAGTAACACCTGGCAGGAGATCGGGGCCACTGCAGGGGTCTTTGATAAAAATAATTGTTTCCTGACTGAATATTCACAGAAACTTTAATCGTTTTTTTAAATAAAGACCAAACCTGTTTGTCAGTGTCTCTTAAAATGTGGTGACCTGAATTGAACACATATTCCTGGTGCGAGCATTAGCAGAGCAAACACTTTATAGGACTCAAATGTTCCATTTCCTAGACAAGTATCCCATGTTTTCTCTTGTATGTGAACTGTAGGGGGAAAGTAAGACATAGAGAAAGGAGTATTATCAGGGGAGGGGAAAGCAACTAGGGGAGAGGCAAGGGAAGGTAATGGGCAGGATAGACACAATCAAAGAGTGGTGTACGCATGTGTGAAAGTTAATTTGCATAACTGACACCCACTAATTAATAATGCAGCCGAAGGATTAGTTTTCTTTGACAATAATGTACTACATTGACACTGTGGGCTGCTAAAGTTCTTAGAGTTTTTCATACACACTGCTCTCCTCTAGTCCTCCCTTTGTACCGCTCTGTGTGTGTGAGTTCTGTACACAAGATGTAACAGAGGAAATGGGGCGTTCGCTGTGCAGTTCCATTTAACGAGGTTTTCAGCCATCATCCTTAGCTTGTGCATGGCACCATCCAAAACATAATTTCAACAACCACAGAATAAGTTATCAGCTTGCTATAGGCCTAACATAATAAAGCTGTCAACAATTTTTTACTCAAGTGAAATAAATAGCCCTACATAATAATTATGCATTTATTTAGTGTTATTATTCCCCAAGGCATTTTTCAATCATCGATTTACAGCACATCATGTAATACAGGCAGAAAAAAATCTTTTGTTATGACAAGACTTACCACAAGTGAAAATATATTAACCTTAATAAAAAAAAAAATCTTGAAATTCTCTTAGGAAAAGCAGTTCCCCAAATGGTAATAACATGTTAAGTAACTCTGCTTTTATGTTAACTCCCCTGTGTAAATTGTACACACTTCCCATTCATGTCTCTACATTCTAAATGTCTTAGCAACGACTGCCTACCTGCTGATACTTTTCTTTAAAATAGTCACAATTTCTCTCTACCCTCTCACAAATTCATTTGGGGAAATAACTAAGAGAAGTATTAGTGAACATCATTTGGTAATATGGAAATTTTGGATTCTTTCACCTATTTTCAAAAAAGAAAAGAAAAAATTATTATTCTTGGTTACCTCTCTATGGGGTAGGCACTAGATATATGATATCATTTCTGTCCTGCAAGATTTTGTAGAAGACATATTATTTTTGCTTTATAAATGCAAAAACTTGGCAGAGCTACAAACCAAAAGGATTAAACATTTGACTCACTGAGAATGTGAATCAACTGAGACTCAAACACAGATTTTTCTGATTTTGTATTCATACACTTTCCTCTGAAAGAACTCAGGCCAGATTTATTTAGATTGGTAGGAAACTGGAAATTTTTTAATCATCAAAAAAAGAACCCCGTGACATATCTACTTGGGGTATCCAACACAGAGGGTCCTCAGATGCCTTAGAATCCATTTCCATACCTATTAGGGTTGAAGATCTTTAGTTGGACATCATTTTAAGGAGTTGCAGATGAAGAAACAGATCAAAAATGGTTCCATACTTCAATACCTCAGCCTTACTACTGAGTGTTTACAAATAATAGAAGCACGCAGAGGCAGGCGGAGAATTCAGAGGCCCTGGGAGAACTGCTGGCTCCATGAGGCCCCTGCTGCCCGACTACCGCTGGCTTGTAAACGTCACAACACAGGCCACAGGTCCACATCACGATGGACATCTTACCCATCCACCTCTTCTTTCCTCTCCCAACTGTTCGATTTCCCTTGCAGGGAGGAATAAGGTGATATTATTTTCTGCCGTCTTTTGCTTTTCATGGGCTCAGGAGCAGCTCAGTTCATTCGAGTTTCCGTACCTTGGAGGAATGTCTAACAAGGCTGTCTCTGTTGATGGAGTCCCTCTTCACAGATGGCTGGCCTGCTTACCAGCTGTACTTTGATAGTTATTACAGTTAATTTACTTAGAAAATGAAGGCTTCACTCTGCAGCACAGAGTATTTTACACTGAGTGACGAATCCAATGGCCTTCTAATT
>RJWT010015089.1:0-20658 GCA_004365215.1 Cuniculus paca
GGTTGCTGGGCAGGCACTTAGACCGCTGAGCTAGATCCCCAGCCCTGTTTTTGAGACAGGGTCTCACTATGCCATTCAGGTTGGCCTTGAGCTCCCTTTGTAGCCCAGGCTGGTCTCGGAACTCACAACGATCCGCCTGTCTCAGCCTCCCAAGTGCTGGGATTACAGACGTGAGCCACTACGCCCAGCTGGCCCTCAGTTATGAAACTTGACTGCAGTAATGTATGTATTTTATTTTGTTTGGTTTGGTTTTTTGAGACAGGGTCTCACTTTGAGGTTTAGGCTGGAATTGAGATATGTAGTCCAGGCTGGCCTTGAACTCACAGCAATCCTGCCTCAGCCTCCCAAGTGCTGGGATTACAGGCGTGCACCACCATGCCCAGCTTTACTTTTTGTCTGAGACAGGATCTTACACTATGTTGTCCAGGTTGGCATCGAACTCAACCTTCTGAGTAGCTGGGAATGCAGGTGTGCCACCAACATGCCTGGATGCAGCTGGAGTCTTTATGGTGTTCCCCTATCTTTTAACCTATATTTCCGGATCTTTTTGTTTTTTATTTTTTCTGAGACAGGGTCTCACTATGTAGTTCAGTTCAGGCTGGCCTTGAACGCACAGTGATTTTTCTGCCTCAGGCTCCCAAGTGCTGAGATGACAGGGATGTGCCACCGCTCCCAGCTAACCCACATTTTCACATTCTGTCACCTCCCTAAGGCCTTTTCCTAGATTTTTGTTTTGCTAGCCTTAGAATACCCACCATCAACAGCACACATTTCCCCCCTAAATTCCTGATCACCTCACAGGCACTAGCTGACTCGCACATGTCATCTTGACTTTCCTGTTACCATATAGCTTCTCCACAATACACCCCAGATCTCATGTCCTTCAAGGCCTGGGCTTAGCTCACGGACATGCCCAAGACACTCACAGACTCACCCAAGGCAGCAACTGCTGCTTCGAATCCCAGTTCCTCATCCCCTGGCATCTCGTTGTTCCAGTTGCGACTTGGGGGTCGAGAACCCGTGGGAGAAACCACTGGATGAAAGTTGGGGTAAGTCAGGCAAACAGAAGTTCCACAGGAAAGGACGCAAGAAACTCCAGACCTTCATCACTCCAGACCTACTCATGAAGCTGCCTGATGGGTCTAAAGGTGACTCACAGCCTTAGGGCTCTTGGGTTTTCCTTGGAGAAACCAACACTCCCCCAGCTTCCCACTTACTGTAGAGGCAGACACCGTACCTGGAGCACACAGAACATCAAAGATGAAACTGGCCAACATCAGAGGCAACACAGGCCGGTAGTCACACAGTGTCCCCTCCCGAAGCTCCTCTGCCCGGCACCGCATGGTACTCATCTCGCTGGGCCCCAGAGGAATCTTCTTGAGCAGGGCAGCCACCTCAGACTCCTGGTACGCCAGCTTCACCTGAGGGCGCAGGAAGGAGCTCACTCTTCCCACACCTCGGTGAAGAGCGAGGCGCGAGGCTCTGAAGAAACTAAGGTGCAAGGCTCGGCTGGACCTCTGACCTCCAAAGCCTTGGTAGAAGCTGGGGGCCGCTGCAGCTCCAAGGCAAACATGCCCACACGGAAGGCCAGGTTGTGGTGCTCTGGGCGCTCGCTTAGCACTGTTAACAGGAAGGCCGCCTTGGTCAGGGTGTTGGTAGCCACCCAGGTCTGGCGGCTCGTGGATACTTTGTTCTTCTTGCCCTAGAGAGGGAAGGACAGAAAGCAGGCAGATGAGTCTGACTCACCTCGGTGGAGGCAGAAGGAGGCTCTCACTTGGGGTGGGGCATGGGAGCAAGCTACAAGTAAGTGGGTCTGGGAAGGTACAGGACAGGGGTCTCTCTCACCTTGGCAGGGGGCGGCTCTACCTTGAGGTCGGGCGGGTTGGCTAGCAGGTCCTGGGCAAGCTCCACGGTGAGGCGAGAAGCCTCACTGCTATAGCCATGCGCGTGCAGGGCCTCAGCACAGGCAAATAACACCTGGAGAGAGGGGGGACATGGGGCCAGACAGGGTGAAGCCCGGCTTGCAGAGGCAGAACATCATGCCCACTCCCAGAGCCCACACTCCTTGAGCGCCTGCCACACTCTGGAGCCTGTCCTAGTCCTGGGTGCAACACAGGGCTTCATCTGGTCACCGAGACAAACACAAACACACAGCTAGTGTGTTGCCGCACTCCTGGGATACGTCAACAGGAGGACAGGGAGGCAGAAAGGCTCACTGGGACTTGGGGCTGAGGAGCAAAAAGAGGGAAGGTTCCTTAAAGGACGTGGTCTTTGAGGTCTCTGAGATCTGAAGCAGCACAGGAGCTAACCAGGCAGGGTCAGGGGACAGCGGTCAGGTAGAGAAGCCAATGTGTGTGAACACGCAGAGGCAGAGGGGATCATGCCAGCTCCCTGAGTGCGCTGGCTACATGGAAGGCAACATAGAACAGCCAGAGGCAGGAAGCTGGCAGAGATCAGACCAAGTGCAGCCTAACAAGTTACACTGAGGACCTTTACTTTATCCTAAGGGCAACGGGAAGCCACTAAAGAGAACTGAGCAGCAGAGCGCCACAGTCAGATACTTTAAAGAAAGATCAATGAGGAAGCAGTGAAGAGAATGGACTGCAGACAGGAGCTGAGCCTGCTACAGGATCTAAGTTGCATTAATGTCCTGACACTTCTCACCAGAGCCAGAGGGCCCTCCCAGCAGAGGCCAAGGAGCGCATGGCCCTCCCTCCCCGCCTCCCTCGCTCCCCTGGGCCTCAGCAGCCCCTCACCTCCATGCGGCTCTCCTGTTCCAGAGGCTTCAGCCCGGCGAACAGGTCATGCTCCTCCCCAGCCCCGCCCTCGGCCTTCTCTTCCTCGCCCCCAGCCCCGTCCTGGGCATTCAGGTAATAGGCCTGGTAGTCGTCATCCTCCTCTCCAACGGCAGGGGCTGCCTCTTTGTTTTTGGGGAGCCCACTGCCACTCTCATCTGTGGAAGGGAGGTCATCCCTGGTACAGACCTCTCCGGGCAGGAGGCCAGGGGGACCAGCAGAGGCTGCAGGAAGCTCAGGCCCTTCTGAGAAGTACACGCCACCATCTTCCTCATAAGTGTCTGGGGGCTCAGGAAGGAAGGTGACAGGGCCTCGGGAGCCACCAGGGGGAGGACAGGGTGGAGGGCTCTCAGGGAATCCACCAAAGGTGCTGGCCTCTGCTCCGAGGGCCAGACTGCTGTCATCCAGGCTCATTTCTGCCAGGTCCGGCTCCAGGGAGCTGTCTTCACTGCTCAGCCGTCTCTTGCTTCCACTGCCTGCTGAGCCTTTGCCCCCACCACCAACCCCACCCAGTGCCTTGGCTTTGCCCCCACCTGGACCCATCTTATGTAGAGCCTTGTCTCCCCCTTCAGCTGACAGGCGACGGGGACCCCGCTGTGATGAGGGCACCCCCTCACCCAATCCCTTGCGTTTGGCCCCAGGGTCTTTGGGCCGCACAGCTGGCTCAGCAGGCAAAGGTCGGGGCCGATCCCGGGACTCCTCCAGGGCCCCGCAGCGTGAGGCTCCTGGCCGAGGGGGCAGGGCCCGGGCCCAACACAAGGCCAGCTTCCGGTCAGTGCCGCTGTAGGTGACACCAGGAAGTGGGTAGGCCTCTTCCCAGTTAAAGTAGCAGGCCTCAACCGCTGGCCGGAAGCCCGGAAAGAGCCGCTCCAGGGTCTTCTTGTGCTGTCCTCGCTTTACATTCTCAATCACCTTCAGCTGCCACTGGCGCAGCTGCACACACAGTTCCCGGCGGCTGTGGGAAGAGGAGAGGCGGCTACTGAGGGGATGGCCAGACCAGCGGGATACACTGCGAGTGGAAGCAGCAGCAGGTATGCACTGGAGGAGACCCCTGGGGGGAGCATGCAGGGAGGCACTTCCCGAGCCAGTCCCACAGATGCCAGTGCAGCACTCTGGAAAATTGGAAAGTGGGTGCTGTTTAGGGGAAGAAAAGTAGAAAGCCTGTCAGAAAAAGCCTCATAAGTCCCTGGTTGCCCTAGTGTCCAGCGGCTCCACTTCCCTGAGGTGAGAATAAAATAGCAGTGTGTCTTCGTACACAAGAAGGGCTCCATCTGACCCTGTCAGTGCTGTGGTGACACTGGGGCACACTCACCGCTGGGGGCTGAGGGCAGGATCCAACACGGCCAGCCTCCACAGTGTGACCATCTCGTCACACATGCTGGCACATGCGTGGGCCGCCACCTCTGACTGCCCATTGCTGCGGCCTGTGTGCCCACTGGCACTGCTGTGTGAGGCTGAGGTGCGCACACTGTACCACCAACCTGTTATCTGAAGACAGAGAGGGCTGTGAGGTACACCTGACACTCGGAAGCGCAAGACCATGCTGCCCAGTGTCTCCGGCAGGAAGTCAGGAAGAGGAGAATGAGGCTGAGGGAGACAGAAGGTGCCGCATGGCACTGCCCAACTCTGGGGTTACCTGTTCGTAGGTGAGGCACTGATCAGTGAGGATTTCCAGCAAGGGGGCAGCATTGCTGTCCCTCCGCTTGAACATCTCCCGCACTATGCTAAGCAGGTTCCAGACGCCCTCCGGCTCACGGCCTCTCAGCGGGCGCAGCAGACAGGCCCACTCGGCTGCAGCCGGAGGCTCCGTGGAAGACAGGTACATGGAGTTCACATCGCTGGAAAAGTTGCAGGCAGAAGAGGGCAACTGAGACAGCTGAATAAACCACATGAAAGCCCAAGAGGCCTCTGACCCAAAATGCAGAGTAGAGAGGGAAAGGGGTGGCCGTAACGCTCTAAATCTTTCCCTGCCTCAACTTTCCAATCTGTTAAAGAAAAAAAATGACTCTTGCTCTACCTAGATAAAACTAGATCACACTATGAGTGTCCAAGACCATCGGCAGCCATGATGCCAGCCATGATGTCAGTACAGGGAAGAGAAGGTCGAGGTACGGGTATTAATAGAACAAAGACTCCATCAGCAGCCTGAGGGGTGCCCCGTGTCCCTCCACCCCCAGATTCACTATAAAGAGATCAGTTTACCTGAAGACCACAGGGGAGGGGCCGCAGAACTTGTGCAGCGTCTTTTTGATGTTGTCAGTGAGCGTTGATTCATCCAAATACCAAGTGCTCTGGTCTGAAGCCGAGGGCCCTGCTGTGGGGTCTGGGGGTGACAGGTGGCCAGTCACCTATTGACGGGGCTGGATTCGCCTGACGAGGATGAGCCTTCAGCAAGCAGCACTCTGCCCTAACAGCTTGCTTCCTTCCCACCGCCCTTCTTACCTGGGGCTCCACACACGGTATTGATGGCTGTTGACTGGGAGGAGAGAAGTTCATCTAGCAGGCGCTGGGCTGTGGGGAGGATCTAAGGGAAAAGGAACAAAGGCGGAGAGAACAAGGCACAGGTGAACCCAAGGAGGCCAAGGCCCACTAGGAAGCCTGGCATGCAGCCTTGGAGCTGGTGGGCGGAGGGTAGGCCAAGCTTATTCACCTGCTGAGGGAGCTCGCTGATGAGGTACTGAGCAAACTTCTGCAACTGGTCCCTCTGGAGCCGCGACAGGGACTCTGAAACAGGAGCTCGCAAGCAGACTGCAGAAGCCTGAAATGAAAACAGAAAGAAACAGAGGCATCTGAGAAAAGGCTTATTGAAGGCAGAGCTGGGGACACACAGGCAGAGTAGGGGAGGTTCGGGGGCTCACATTGTGGCTGGGCATGCAGCAGAGAAGGGGGGGATGGAGCAGAGGATAGGGCCAGGATAAATTGGGAGGGCCTCACGTTGTGGATGCGGAAGAGACAGAGTGCCACGACATGGGTGCACCATTTGGCCCCAGCCCCACAGGTACAGCTGCAGGAAGTGACCCGACAGCGGTCAAACATCACAGCTACGTTGTAGGCCCCTTTGGGAGGGACCATCTGAGGTGGCACCACTGTAGCACTCAGGTGGAACCCTGGGAAAAATACAGGCATGGTCAAGAAGAGCTGCCAAGGCCTGGGTCTCTACCCTCGACCCTGGCCCTGAAGTTATTCAGACAACCTGCTCAGGCTTCTCCATAATTTGTGATGGGAGTAGCCAGGCTGCCACAGGGCTCAGTGGAACTCTTACCTATCTGTAGCGGGTCCTTTACAGCCCTCATGCGGAAGAGTTGATCCCCTCTCTGGAACTCATCTGCACTGCCATTGGCCAGGCATGAATACAGCCTGGAGGGTGAAGAAAAGGACATGGCCACAACCCAGCCAATAACCCTTCACAGACCCATCCTCAGCCTTCTTGGGAAACTCCCAGGCACACCTCTCCTCCCCTTATCTTTTTCCCCAAATACAATGTTTTCTTTGTTCTGCAGAAAGCCCCACAGACAGTCTGGGATATCAGGACCCCGCGCCCACCATCAGTCCTCTGGCCTCACCGAATATCCTCTTCATTCTCAGGGAAACTCCAAAAAGCAATTCGGAGCTGAAGCTGCTCAGGCACTGGAGGGTAAACTTTCTCCACCACTTCAAATGGGATGTGAAATGCCACCTGCTTTGCTGACAGCTCCACCAATGGGATCACCAGTCCATCTTTGGAAGCAAAGGTTGGAGTTGGTGAAAGACAGAGGGAAATGAAAAGGGCCATAATTACTTGGCACCACTGCCACCGCCACATCCTAGGGCCCATCTCCACTACAAAAGAAAGGGGAGACCTGGAACTCTAACCCGTAAAACTCCATCTGGGGGCTGGGGAATCTCCAGGCCACAGGCTGCCACCTCGGCCTCAGAAGAACAGAAGATGCCAGGGAGTTCCAAGGTGCACTCCAGGAGCACAGCAGGTAACCTGCTCACAGTGCTTGGCATCAAATTTCCTACATACTCCAAGCACTTTAGGTTCATATTACACTGTTAATGTCTCTCCTTTGGCATTCTCATCTCTGCCTTTTTACTATCCTTTCATCTCTAGATGACTGCAGGCCCCCATCAAAGGAGCAAAGACAGGCCAGAGCACATAAGAGTTAAGTGGTGACCTCAAGAAGCAACAGTCTAAGGCGGGCATGGTGGCACACTCCTGGCACACTCGGGAGGCTGAGGCAGGAGAATCGCTGCAAGTTCAAGACCAGCCTGGGCTACAAGGTGAGGCCAAGGCCAGCCTGAACTGCATAGCAAGACCCTGTCCCAAAAAGACCAAACAAAAAAAAGCAATAGTCTTCACTGTCTCTGCCATCTGTAAACTCTGACTTCATACCTTAGAAGAACCAGAGGGGAGAGAGTTATCCCAGGGGCCCTAAACTGCTGCTCCTAGAAACACCTGGTGTGGGATAGACGGAGTTAGCACTCTAGAAGGTTTTCTACGCTCTTTTACTGAAAAAGCAATGATAAAATGACAGACATCACATTTCACCTGATGGCCAGTCACACTGGAAGACAGATTAGAAAATTATAGAACTGAAAAAGAGCCTTAAAAAAGTTAGCCTGTTTAGTTAAGCAACTGAAGGTGGCCACAGAGTAGGTGGAAGGGTGAGGCGGAAATGGTAAGCTTTCTCAGATTTTAACCTTTTCAGGAAGACATCATATGTTGAAAATCTTCACCATTATGACTTCAGTTACTTCCCCCAGAGGGAGGGAGCTGTAAGCCTCAAGGCCACCCACACATGCAAATATGAAAGAAGCAGGGAAGCCAGAGAAGACCTACAGTGAAACTGCTTGTGATTGGTGTGTGTGTGTGTGTGTGTGTACATACACAAAGCCTGTGCTGTGTCTCCAACTGAGGATAAATACTACCACTAAAAAGTGACACATGTAAATTTCTCTCTGTCCCAAAGGGGCACCAAAAATGTCCACAGGAAGCTTGGCAAACAGGGCCCTTAAAATTGTGTGAATAGAATTAAACCCCTCAACCACTGAAGAAAGCCAGCTTCTACTGAAGAAAGCCAGCTTCTACTAAGGGCCAGGACAAAAACTGCCATGAGAAACGCAGAGACAGGATTTGATGAGCCCCAAGCCTGTGGAGCTTCTCTTGTATTCATTCTCCTTTCCGCCCCCTCTAACAAAAACAAAATTATTCATAGCACTGCAGTTATTTCACTGAAAGATCCAAGGATGAAAGAAACAGCAAAGATCAGAAAAAGTGTTCCATGAGAAGATCCCAACGTCTGTTACCCAGATATGGAAATCTAAGGCTAGTCACAGCCTCGGCTCCTGACAGATGTTCAATATAGCCAGGAGCAAACCTCTAGTCAAACCTTATGAACCACAGAATCTCCTCTCACAGTTCACCTCCACTCCTCTGGATGGGATCTTTTCTTAGAGCCGCAGGGATAAGAGATGAACGTCCCAAAGTAAGAAGTTCTTTTACACTTTGCAACAGAGTGACAACAACTCAAGTGGTCACTTCTTTACAATCTGTTCCTTAAGCACATTCTTCTGTGTCTACTTCTGGTTTACCAAAGGCTGAACTCAGTGAAGTATTTCCAGATTAGACAACTGATTCTCCCCGCTTGTTCCCACCTCTAAAGCAAAGAAACGTAAAAGATCCTTGTGTGTAACTCAGGATTTCCCTGCCACGACGCTGATTCACACACTCTCACTCACACACACACACACACACACACACACGGGCGTGGAGAGGCCAGCCCACCCTTCGAGGGCCAGAAAAGCAAGTCCTGAAGTCCGTCCTAAACTCGTGTTTAGCTCCAGTCCCGGACAGCTACCGAGCCAGGCCAGTTCCGCTCCCCTGCCCCCCGGCACCCTCACCTCGCATTCTGGTACCGCCGCTGCCACCTCCGCCTGCACCGCCGGTGGGGGAATTGGGCCCCGCGGACTGTTTGCGCCATCCCCGCCAGTTCTGGCAAAGGCTCTCGGCTTCGGAGATGAAGGAACAGAGTGAATCCTCCTCGAAGCGGTCGGAATCCTCGAACGAGAAGCGCTCTCCGTCCTCCCACTCCGCGAACATCAGCTCCATGGGGCCCGCACCCCCCGGGGCCGGGTCCCCCCCCGCGGATCCGGGGCCTGGGCCGCCGGCCGGCGACTGAGGGGAGGCCCGGGGCCTGAGGGGCGAGCCGGGGCTGGGGGTGGCCGGGGCGCTCAGGGCGGCCGTGCCGGGCGAGGATCTCGGGCCTGGGAGAGATACGGGACTGGGCCTTGCCCAACAGCGAGGTGCGAACGGGGATTGTGGCCAGTCTCCGAGACTCGGGGCCCGGACGAAGCGCTGGACGGCCGGGGCCTCTAAGAGGCTGCGGCGCCGCCTCCCCCATCAGCTGATCTGAACTTCCGGCCGCGCCGGCCATCACTACTTCCGCCCTCGCGAGCTTTTGAACTGGACCCGGTACGGGCGGGTGTAGGGGACACGCTTCTTTCATGGCTGCATTTCTTGCTTTTTTTTTTTTTCTTCGAGTCTCACTCACAAGATACCATAAGAGGAAGTCAATCCCTGAAGGTATATGAAATAACTGCAGATTCTAGCTATAACTCTGTGTCCATAATGTCCCCAAGGAATAAACAGCCGCCGTGCGTGTCGGGAATCGTAGGCTGTCAAGAGACAGCACAGGAACCATTGGATGGAGTTATTGTCCTAACTCCGGATAGGCCATAGGGGCGCATCACCTTCTGGGAATTGTAGTCTAAAAGGCTGCAATCCAAACTTCAAAGGATTAACTGGGTAGGTACCAAGAAAGAAGACCTTTGATATCAGGAAATGGTTATTTTTTTGGTCAGTATGGCTTTTGAATCTAGGAATTCTTTGCCTTTTTTTTCTTTTAATAGACACTTTAGCAGTCTGGTGAAGTCCATGACTCTCCCCCAAAATTGTTTGTAAGTGCACAAAATAAAATACAAGAATTACAATGGACACTATATTGAAAGGAAAATAACAAATTATTAATAAAACAAATTTGTAACATATCAATGCTTCCTTATTTGCACATTAAATGACAGTATTAGGCTGGGGATGAAGTTCAGTGGAGGGGCATTTGTTTACCATGCATGAGGGCCTGGATCCAATCCAGGGCTGGGGAAAAAAAAAGTAAACAAATCTACTAGTTTTGAACTTAGTGATGACTATGAATTATATCTTGAGCTATTTATAATAAACTGTAATATGATGTTCAACTACCATTGTCTTGGTTACTTTTCTCTCATTGCTGAGACAAAATACCTGATGCCCAAAATTAAGGAAGGAAAAGTTTATTTAGCTTACAGTTTGTGGAGGTTTCAGTCAGTAATCACCTGGCTCCAAGGAAGGGTGGCGTGGTGAGGAGCAACAATTCAAGGCCAGAGAGGACAGCAAAAGCAACAAGAGCAACCTGGGGGTACAAGCCTCCTTTCCTCCCTTATATTGTTTGCAGACTACCAGCCCTCCTGTGGGTGCAGCACACTCCATGTCCTCCTCTTGCATGGACTCAGAATGTTTACAAAGTGAGGGCCCTGACCCCCTGCTGAGTCACTTAAACTTCTAAACTTTTAAACTTCTCAAGTTGACACAATGAACAAGCAGTAAAAGCACTTCTCTACATCCTGGGACACAGAACTGCTAAGTTACTTAGTTAAACTTCTAGACTTCTCAAGTTGCCACAATGTATCAACCATTACAGCCATGATTAGGGCTAGAGGCACAGCTCAGTGGTAAACTGTGAACCCTGCAGAAGACCCTGGCCTTAATCCCCAGCACCCAAAAAACAACCTGTAACAACAAAATGCATGATTTCATACAGGTACTACTAATAGTACTGTGGTTAGTCACCTATAGTCCTAGTTGAAATGTTAAATTTCATTTGTGGTTAAGAATGTATTTTCCCCTATTCAAGTTCACAACCAAAGTGGCTAAACACTGAGCTTCTTCCAGTGCCCTAAAAGGCTCAATTTACAAACAAGGTCCACATGCCTATAATCTCAGCACTCTGGGAGGCTGAGGCAGGAGAATCATAAGTCTGAGCTTAGTCTGGGCAACTTAGCAAGAGCCTGTCTCAAAATAGAAAAAATAAGAGGCCATGGATTTGGCTTGGGGGGAAGGACCTGTGTGCAATCCCCAATACCACCAAAAAACAACACAAAACAAAACATACCTGTTTGCATGAGGCAGTTGCATAGTAGGGCATGAGGACAACAGAAAGAGGTAGCAATTGGAGGGGACAAGATTTCTCTTTACCTTAGTAATTATCCCATTGGAGCATTAAAAACTTCACTGAGTGTCCAACACTTAATACTACAAAGAACATAGACAAAGTTAATTCCCTTATGTTTGAAAAGGCAGAGTACACATAAAATACTACACAATTATACCTAACCTGAGGAGAAACTAAAATACCTTCAGTAACCAGCAGATAACTTGGAAAAGTGAAGAGGTTAATACACAAAGAAGGCAATCAAGTCCGTTTCACAATTTGGGAAAGTATAGTGGTGGGGGGGGATTACTGGAATATTGGGATAATCAGCTCTACCTGTTTACTGCCAAATAAAATAAGAAAGTAGTTACTAGAATTGAGTGTGGTGGCACATGCCTGTAATCCCAGCACTGGGGAGGCTGCAAGTTCGAGGGCAGCCTGAAGTATATAGTGAGATCCTCCCTGTCTCAAAAAAAAAAAAAATTTGTTAAGAGTTTTTAATTTAAAAAAAACTACAAAAATGTTTTTCCCTTTTTACAGTGGAGTAATTTAAAAACATTTTTAACTGCATGAGTCAAAAAAAATATACTGGCAGAAACTCTGAGCCAACTTGTGGACTTTATTCAAGGAGCACCTTACGGGAGCTATACAAAAAATACGGTCATTAAATAGAGATGATAGCAAAAAGCCCTACATAGACAGACTTCAGTGTCCTTAATACATCCAAAGACAAAAGCACTAAATGTAAGAAGGGTTTCAGATGCAGGAAGAGAAATCCTAGGACAGATCAGGAAGCAAAGAACTTCCAGGGTGTAGGGGAAAATATAGGGTTCAAAAAAGGAAGGAGGGCTGGTGAGTATGGCTCAGTAGTACAGCACTTGCCTAGCATCTGAGAGGCCCTGGGTTCCATCACTAGCACTGGGAGAGAAGGAGAGGAGAGAATATTTAATTCACAAGAAAACCCAATCACTCTTCAGAAAACTTTATTTCAAAATAAAGCATAATTTCATCCAGACCATGGCTCCAATGAGTGAAAAGAAGTGTTTTGCCTCATGTTACCCTTCAAAAGAGGCACGATGGTACAAATGTCTTTAAAATACCTCTGCATGGTTCTCAGAAATGACAGTACGATCACTGAAAATGCTTTTCCATTTTCATGTGAGGTATGGTTTATTAGGAAACCTCTGTAACAACTTATTCATATTCTTGGGAAGTAAACTTGCAGACTCTCCTAGTGTTTCTTGGCTTGATCTCATCTTTCGGGCTTCCTGAAAATAAAGAACAAAAATAGTATATATGAAATCTGCCCTGACCTAGGCCCATAGTTCTAGTTTGTATATTTGTTTGTTCAGTTGGTTGGTTTTTGAGACAGGGTCTCTCTATGCAATTCAGGCTGGCCTTGAACTTACAGAGATCCTCCTGCCTCAGCCTAATGAGGATTACAGATGTCTACCACGACCCGAGGTATAAGGCTCACAGTTTTTAGAATATTTAAAGCACAGTAAGGCATTAACCAGTCCCGAGAGATCGACAGTCTTTTTCAACAAAAGGGACTTGAAACCTACAAATGTATGATTTGAAGTTACTATGCTAGCTAACAGTTAAATCGAGGCGAGAAACCAACCTGTCCTTAGATAGCTTCACTATCTTCAGTTCTGCTCCAAACGACTATTTGAGCAGCAATTTAAATTTGTCAAAGTAGCCGAGCCTGGTGGTGCACACCTGTAATCCCAGCACTCGGAGGCTGAGACAGGAGGATCGTTTCGAGTTTAAGACCAGCCTGGGCTACAAAGTGAGCTCAAGGCCAGTCTGAACGGCATAGCGAGACCCTGCCTCAAAAAAGACAAAGGCCGGGGATTTAGCTCAGTGGCCTAAGCACCTGGATGGCAAGCACAAGGTCGCAAGTTCTATCCCTGGTGCCACAAAAATAAATAAATACATAAATAAATGTAATTTTCCCATTCACTACTTACTTTGACACTCAGAAAATTCTATAATGTGGGTATTACTTTAATCTCACGTTATAAATATAGTAACGCTTAAGTCCAGAGAATTGAAATAAATAGGTCACGCTCATACAGCCTTAAAAACTATATGATCACCGAGTGTGATGGCCCACACTGTAATCCCAGCACTCGGGAGGCTAAGGCAGGAGGATTGCTGCAGTTCAAGGCCCACCTGGGCTACACAGCACGTTCAAGGGCAGCCTGAACTACACAGCAAGACCCTGTTTAATAAACGAACCCCCCTTCCCAAAAAAAAAAAAAAAAAAAAAAAAACACCCTGTAACTTTTCCCACGCTGGCATGAGTGAACTGGCCATCAAATGAATGGGGACTTTTTCTGTCAGCTAGAAGGTGGAAAGAACCATAAATTGTATCCCCCATTCTGTTTCCGAGAATGCACCCTAGGAGCTGTCACCTGAGCCCTCGAAGCACAATCGAAGAAATCTTGGATCTCTTTTTTGCACGCACTGTCGCGGAATTCATTCTGCTTCCAGCAAGCCATCATTACCGACATCTCTGTGATACATGTCGCCTCTGGAGAGAAAGAACTGAGGAACCTTCAAGTCACAGTGAGACTTCACTTTCCCGCCCTCCTTCCCAGCCGTCCCTTCCCCAGTCCAGTTTCCGCCCCGGGGCCGCCCGGGTTTCCACTGCTCACCTCCCTTCTCCCGGCGCCGCTCTCCAACGTGGTTAGATAGGATGAGGGGTTTGTTGGGCTTCAGTATAGGTTTCCGCGGGTTCGCAAGCCGCACTAGGCGACCCCGTAAGCTGGGCGTCGCCATTGCGCGCCGCGCTCCCAGCACCCACCGCGGTGCTGTGCGTGACCCCGCGTGACCCCTACGGAGTCAAAGAGGACCAGCGCGCGACGCACACCTCTGTTCTTGGATCGGGTAGCAAGATCGCTGGATTCCAGTGTTCGCGAGTTGGTAGCCGTCAGCAGGTTAGGCAACTGGAGCTTGCAAGCTCACTCGTGAGAGCGCTGAAGTCGGGGGGCGGGCAGTACGAAGCAGGGGCATCCAGGAAAAGGCCCCCCGATAAATGGACCCTCGTTTCTGATGGTGGCCAGCTGGCCTACAGGGTGATTGTCATAGACAAGGGCAAGGAGGCTGGAGTCTAAACAAACCGTAAGCCCTGAGATGTTAGGTTGGGGAAGTCGTTGTTTTAATAAACTCACGATGCCGCAAAGGAAAGCTCATTTCTTTTTCTTTTTTTTCTTTTCTTTTCGCCTTTTTGAGACAGGGTCTCGCTATGCCATTCAGGCTGACCTTGAGCTCACTTTGTAACCCAGGCTGGTCTCGAACTCGTAACGATCCTCCTGTCTCAGCCTCCGAGTGCTGGGATTACAGGCGTGCGCCACCACGCCCGACTGGAAAGCTCATTTCTAACTACGTACGGACATTTGTAATGATCTCACTAGGAAAGATTAGATTTAAACGCCTTTCGCAGTCTTTTTAATCCTGTTGACAGTCTCCTGAAGCTGTTTGGTACTGTTATTGCTATTTATATACGTTGTGATGGTTTATTAGCCTCAGTTCTTGGTTTTGCTTTTTTTCCAAGGCGGTCTCACTGTAGTTCAGGATGGCCTCAAACTCTCGGCTTCAGCCTCCCGACTGCTGGGATTACAGGCATGCACCACCATGCTCGACTATCATATTTACTTCTTTAGTGACTTTTGGCTGTTTACAAAATTCAGTTCGGCCGAGTTTAGTGGCTGTAATCGCAGCACACTGGGAGACTGAGGCAGGAGCGTCCCAAATCTAAGCCTAGCCTAGGCGATATAGCAAGATCCTGTCTCAGTGGTGTGGGGCGGGGCGCTACACTCAGTCCTAACATGGTGTCATGAATTCTCAAGGCATTTCCAGATGAACTCCAAGAAATGTCTCTGGTAATGGAAGCGTAATTTGAACAAGGCAGTAGTTAATGAGTATTTTGGAGTAGCAATATTTAAATACTTGGGTGTGTAAACTTAGTGTTAAAAGTCATTTGTCACTAGGGATATAGCTGAGTGGCACAGCTTCTGCCTGGCAAGTGCAAGGTTGGGTTTGATTCCCGGTACCAAAAAAACAAGGTCAATTGTCACCGATGTTCAGAATTTTCCCATTGATACCTGCATGGCTCACTTTCTTTCCCTTGAGTCTCATTTCATATCAAAGATGCTGTCCCTGACTTCTCAACATCTGAATTTACTGTGTATGGCCTTATCGACCCCCAATACCCATTGTAAAATGTAAGCACCATGAGAGAAGGTAACATCTTGTATCTTGTTCATTGCTGAATTCCCAGTGCTTAGAATAATGCAAAAAAAAAAATATTTGTTACATGAAAAACAAATATTTTTACAAGTTTTCAACTTTCTTATGCCCACCCCTAAAAAATAACCAAGCAGAAGATATATAAAAAGCAATTTATTATACAAAAGGAAACTCATGGTAATATAAAATAGCAACACTTTCAGTCAAAACATCAGCCTGTGCTCCACCCTCTCATTCCAGCAGTATAAATAAAACAAAATTCTGTCAAGACACTTCTACCAACAGCAGCTACAACTGCAGAGAGTAGTATGCTGCTGCTGCATAGGATGGAGCAAACTGGGCCCCAAACCAGAGAAAATTCACATTGCTTGCTTTCTCCACAGGAAAAATGAAGCTTTAGTTCGTAAGTGTGGTTAAGCCTAGTTCTTTCCCAGGTGGAATTGTAGCACCTGACTCTGTCTTTTTTGTGAATACTGTAATTACATGGTAAGAATAAACGGGCCAGGAGTATAGCTCAGGGGCACAGCGCCTGCTGGGCAAGTACAAGGTCCTGAGTTTGATTCCTGGCATCAAAAAAACAGAATAAAGGGGCAAGTCTTGAGAATCACTAGGCACAAAGCAGGCCTACATTTCCAGCAACAACCATTCATAAACAAGTGGCTCACTTTGTACATAAAAGTGCTAAAGGAATACTAATGTGAACTAATGTCTTAGAAGCGAGATAAAGAGATTTCTATACCTTGCATAATTATCACCTGTGTTTTGTTTTGTTTTGGGTACCAGGAATCGAACTCAGGACCTTGCACCTGCCAGGCAGGCACTTATGCCACTGAGCTATATCCCTGGCCCGTCCCCAATCCTTCTTAAAAAAAAAGTGTTTTTAGGGCCGGGGATCTAGCTCAGCGGTCTAAGCGCTTGCCTGGCAAGCGCAAGCTCGTGAGTTCAATCCCCGGTGCCGGGGGCAGGGGGGAGTGTTTTTTGGTTTTTTTTTTTTTTTTGGTTTTTTTTTTTGTCTTTTTGAGACAGGGTCTCATTATGCAGTTCAGGATGGTCTTGGCCTCACTTTGTAGCTCAGGCTGGTCTCGAACTTGCAACAGTCTTCCTGCCTCAGCCTTCCGAGTGCTGGGATTACAGGTGTGCACCACCATGTCCAGCCCAAAAAATATTTTTTAAACAGGGTCTAAATTGCCCAGGCTAGCCTCAAAATTGCAGTCCTTCTGCCTCAGCTTCCATAGTAGACGGAATTATAGGCATGTGCTACCACATATGCCTGGTTGGTTTGTTTGAAACAAAGTCTTGCTAGACGCTCAGGCTGGCTTTGAACTCACAGGGATCCTCAGCCTCCCCAGTGACAGGATTACAGGCACACAGCCAACATGCCCGGCTCACAAGTATATTTTTGAAGGTCTGTCCTCCTCTCTTGTTCTTTTTTGCAAAAGACCAAACAGGTTAAGCAAATCTTCCATGCTATTATGAAGGACGTATTTTTGAAGAATAAAATGAAGGGCTAGGAATGCAGTTCAAGGCAGAGCACATACTTAGCATGTGCAAGGCCCTGAGTTTAATTCCCAACACCACAAAAAACTGAAATGAAGAATGGCAATGTAATCTAGCCTAAACTGTAGCTTTTCTTGTTCATCTCCTTAAATGTCACATTATTAAGCATGGATCTTAGTTGCTGGAGCATCTAATGTGCATACATTCCTCTATGTATGTGTGTGCATGTGTATGTGTACGGATGTCGAATAGACATAGATATGGATATACAGAGACATAAATTTACAATCAGATATACTGATAAGCTGTGGAACTTCTTCAGTTATAATTCATTAATACATTACAATTAGAGTAGCTCTAACCTCCAAAGTATCCTTTCTTGTTCTGCTACCCCATGAGAAAAAGGTCATGGTGTCATTCATTAGGCTATATGTTTAAACCACATCAATAGAAGAGTTTGGTTGCATCCCCAAATCTAACTAAGGCTTTTCTTTGGCCAGTCCCTTGTGGTGGATTAAATTTCTTCTCTTGCCTTTTCTCCTTGAATTTAGGACCGTGATGGGGGCTCCATCACAAAATAAGTCTCAGTAACATAAAGTTGTATGGAAGATTATTAGCAATATGTGTAAGTTGGGCTATTCATCAACATTTTATGCCATAATTTCCAGCCTTAGTCTCCATCTTTGATTTAAAACAAAATAGGGCAATATATTAAATTGACATAGCATATATTGGCTGTTGAACCCATTCATGAGATGAGAAGAAATCCTAAATAAGAAGCAAACTAGCAATAAGAATGATGGCAAGATTTGTATATCTCCATCTGAAACTGGGGGAAAGATCCTAAAACCAAAAAGAAAAACTCAGTAAAAATAAAAACGTTGCCGGGCAAGGTGGTGCATGCCTATAATCTAGCACTCAGAAGGCTGAGGTAAGAGGATTGCTATGAGTTCAAGGCCAGCCTGGACTACACAGTGAGTTCAAGGCCAGCCTGAGCTACACAGTGAGACCCTGTCTCAGAAACAAAAACAAAAACAAAATAAAATTAGAGTGTTACCTGGGCATGGTGGCACATGCTGTAATCCCAGGACTTGCGAGGCTGAGTCAGGAGGATCACCAAAGTTCAAGGCCAGCCCGAGGTACACAGTGAGTTCAAACCAGCCTGAACTACATAGCAAGATGCTGTCTCAAAAAAAAATAAATAAATTTTTTAAAAAATTGACACAAAAGGCAATTACAATAATATAAAAAACACATGTCCATGAGCCAAGTGCAGTGATGTGCACAGAGGATGAGGCGGGAGGATTGTCAAGCCCAGGAATAGGAGGCCAGCCTGGGCAGCATACTGAGACTCTACTTCAAAAACAAGGAAAACCAGAATAAAACCCACCAGAGACTGCTTTTTCACCAACATACCAGTTCATAAAACTTGGCAAGAGATTTTGGGGCAACTATTGAATAACAGGGGCTTTGGGGAATAGATCAGAATTTTTGCACTGTAACCTGGCCCATCTTACCTCACAAACCAGAGGATGAAATAGCTAGAAATGTGAGCCAGCACCTTGAATCAAATGAGTGTTTCAGGCTTCTGTTTCCCATTGAACTGAGACCTGGATGCTTCCCTCTCTCCTGGGAGAGAAGCTCTTTTATCACAGGCTGAAACTTTACTACACATCATTAAGATAAAATATTGGTGGATATAACTGAATCCACGATAAGACAATGTTCATTAAAGACTTGTGCGATGGATGCTCCTTATGTGCCATGGTGGAATAAGAACTCCTTAGGTCTTCCAAGGTAAAGGTTAGAGATTTTGGTTCCTTTTCATGAAGATCTCATGTAGGTAATCCCAAAATTTACTCTGCTGTGTTTCATTGTTGTGGATCATGGCAGTCAGGGCTTCCCCTTGGTACAGACCTTGCCAGTAATCTTGCAACCACATCTCCTTCCAGCTGAAATAACAAAATGGGGGTGTAGAATACGGAACCATGCACAAGTGATGAGTCCTGCCTTTCTCTGGGGCAAAAGAAATCTTAAACAGCAAGTACACGGTATCTGGCTAGGATAAAGCTCTGCTCTGAAGGGGAAAAAACATGAAGCACATCTAGTACTAGCTAAAACAACAGGAAGGAAGCCACAAACACAAAGGTATCACACAGTCCACCCAATGTGTTAAAATTAGTGAGTTGCTGGTTCTTGGCTCTACCACTGAGTTACATTCCTAGTGGTTGTGTTATGTTGTTTTATTTTGGTGTGTACTGCACTGTGCTGTGGTTTTGTTTGGTTTGTTTGAGAGACGATCTCACTACATATGCCAGGCTAGCTTCAAACTCACAGCAGTCATCCTGCCTCAGCTTCCTGAGTCCTGGGATTACAGACATGCACCACCATGCCCGGCCATCCACAGCACTTTTAAAAAATATTTTGAGACTTGGTCTCACTGAGTTGCCCATGTGAATTTACAATCCTCTTGCATCAGCCTCCCAAGTGTCTGGGATTACAGGCCTAAATTATTGTGTCCAGATGTGAGTATTTACTTTCTTAATGTTTTACATCTTTCCTCTAGTAAATCTTAGTCTTATGTACAACATAAAGTATATACAAATTACAACACCAGCAGGACCAAACTATGCCCGCAGCACACTGTATATAAACAGCCCTCTGCTGCCATCCACTGTCCAGCCAGGCCTCAGCCGACCACTGTCTGAGCCTCTTTTTCTCCACTGAACTTTTATCACCTCTCCCTCAATAGGTGTGGCTTGCTGCAAATGGCTTCCACATTTTCCCACTCCACTTCCTACACAGACTTAATTCAGCAGTGCTGACATTTTGTGCTACCTACTACAGTAGCTTACTGCCTTTCCAACCACATTGCCCATCATTAATTATTTTGAAAACATTCCTTCGATTCTGTCCCTGATGAACACAACTTACCCAAATCAAGGTAGGCTGTGCATGTGTGTTTATGTGTGTGTCTTGGAAACTGAATCCAGAGTCTGCCTTTGCACTGAGCTATATCCCTGGCCCTTTTTCATATTTTATTTTGAGACAGGGTCTCACTAAATTGCTTACTCTGAGCTCAAATTTGCAATCCTCCTACTTTAGCCCCTGAGCAAGTTAGGATTATAGGTGTGCTTCACCATGTCTGGCCTGAAATTAAAGTACTTTTAAGAGTGAAAGGAAGCCTAAAACAGACCTGGTGGTGCACACCTGCAATGCCAGCACTTGGGAGGCTGAGGCAGTAGGATCATCACAAGTTCAAGCCCAACCTGGGTTACACGGTAAGACCTTGTCTCAAGAAACAGTGAAGAGATGGAGATGTAGCAGGGCCTGGTGGCACAAGCCTGTAATTCCAGCACTCGGGAGGCTGAGGCAGGAGGATCGTTTAGAGTTCAAGACCAGCCTGGGCTACAAAGTGAGCTCAAGGCCAGTCTGAACGGCATAGTGAGACCCTGTCTCAAAAAGACAAGGGCTGGGGATTTAGCTCAGTGGCCTCAGCACCTGCCTGGTAAGTGTGAGGTCATGAGTTTGATCCTTGGTGCCACAAAAAAAAAGAGGTGAGGATGTAGCTCAGTGATAGAGCACTTGCCTAACATGCGCAAGGTATTAGGTCCAATCCCTAGCAGCACTCAAAAAAAAAAAAAAAAAAGAAAAGAAAAAAGAATACTTTCAAAATGCTTGTCTCATCCTAGGCTGGGAATGTAGTTCAGTGATACAGGACCTTGCCTAGCTTTCCAGAGGCCCTGGGATCCATCATCAGTACAAAAAAAAAAAAGTTGATCTTTGTATCCCCACCCCCATCACACAGAAGGTGCTCAAGTAGCTGAGGTTGATTTCGTTTTTGTTTTTTTGGTTTTGTTTTTTTTTTTTTTTTTTTTTGA
>RJWT010015090.1:0-20661 GCA_004365215.1 Cuniculus paca
CATTAAAACCTAATTTTTTACACACAATGGATTTATAACAAGGCAGTGTTAGTAAGTTCATTTTGTATTCAGTTTCTGAAGATGTTAACTGACATTTAATAGTTTGGTAATTGATCTATGACATTTTAAATTATTGGTACAATCTTCAGTGGAGGAAGGGAAAGTGTAACTAGAAGCCGAGTGTATCTCTGATGTGTAACTTGTGGATAAAAATTAGATTACTGTGAACTGTCACACAGTTTCTGCTTAGTGTAGGGAAATATACGAACCCTCATTTTCTCAGGAGATAGTATCAGAAATCTCCTGGTAGTGTTGTACTAGTTCCGACAGCGGCACTTTTTGTTATCATGTAGTAACTGTCAGTCTCCTCCTTTGGTACTTCAGCTCATTGTGATTTCTCATCTCCGATGATTCCCAAAGAGTATTGACATCACTGCATCAAAACCCTGCATACTGATTACCGTTGATATGTTGTTGATGCCCGAACCTGGGGACCAATGTTTAGACTGTCAGTATTTTGTCCTATGACTGACTGTCAAAGCAGCTGAGAACTTGATCCTCCCATTTTCCCATGTCTTGAAGTCACCTTGGTGGCCTGCTCCTGACTGGTGTGCGTCCAAGAAGGGAGGTGGGGTTAACTGCCAGCATTTTGTACTTGAACAGAAAATTCCGTATACCTCCTCATTTGTAATATGGGGATAGTAATAAGCTCTGTCTTAACAGCCACAGTGGACAATGCTTAGGGTCTCTTTGGTTTTTACCATTTTTAGGCAACTTAGCTTAACTTTTAATTGCTAGCACCTGTTTTTCTTTTCCTGGAGGTTTGCTCTGAATGCCACAGACTTGGCAGCCAGAAATGTCAAAGAATTAGTTTCTTGAGAGCAGCCTTCAACCAATGACTAGTGAGAATTATTGAAAATATTCTAGCTCTTTTGTCCTTTAAATGGGATAGCTTTGAAGGGTCCTAGGCACCCTAAGCTCTAGTTGCTCATGGTGACTCCTGCTCATGATACCACACCTGTTACTTGCTTCTTTTCTACCTTTTTTATTTCTCCACTTCCCTGCCAGCATTCCTGCATCTTCCAAATGGACAACCTGCAGCCAAATTTCTGTCTCAGATTCTACTTCTGCAGGAACTCAAACTACGATATGGGCTATTGTCAATATTAAATCACATATGCATTTATAGCACTTATCATGATATGTGTACATTAGGTAATCAATTGGTATTTGTTGAGTGTATACTTGATTTCTCAAAATTGTATAGTTTCATTTGTTATTATTTCTTCAAATGCTCACTTTTACATTTTTGTGGTTCCTAAATTTAACATTTTTACTTAATAAGAATAGTTAATAATTCAGAAAATGCTTGTAACTTGTTTTCTTCTGATAACATTAGATTTAAAAATGAGTTTCAAAAAGCAGTGTCTTATGATTTACATGAGGGATCTTCTAGAAATGTTCACACATTTAAAACTGTACACGTCCCAATTAACACAAAGCACACAGTCCAGTAACAACAGCCTTGTACCTACACTGAAGAAGTTGTTCTGCATCATCTCACCAATTTTTAGTCTTGGATCACACTTTGCGAAGAACCTATGGAACATGTGCTGATCATCATGTCCTTTGGAATAATCACCACACTGCCACTCTGAGTACCCGATAACTGGACATTTACCTTTGACTGTATCATAGAGTCAGTCTGGTGATCCACAGGCTAACTTTGGATGACAGAGATGTTTTATTTGGTATAGAGTATAATAAAATCTTCAACCAGCCCTTAAAAATAGGAAGATTTCACAGAAAATCTGTATTTATGGTACCTCTTGAAAATACTGGAAAGTCTGTTAATCCTGGGCCTGAGTTTCCATGTGGCAATGATCAGCAGGCACTCAATACTCACTGTTCCTGTACAGTAGGGCATGTGGGCATAAACTTTTTAGTTTGCAACAGTCTCTATTACTCCTTACTCTCCCCATCTCACTTTTAAAATTATATTAACTGTTTTGGTATTCATTGTAAGTGACATCCATGACCTTTCAGAGGTGGAAAGAAAACAGAACTCACTATTTTGTCTTCTTTTTCTCCCTTTTAAAATTTGTTCTATATTAGAAGACCAAATAATAGTGGGGAGGGGAAGGACATACCTTCTGAAATAGAGCTAAAATTCACTGATTTTTTTTTTCCTTTTTGTCTTTTTAAGACAGGGTCTCACTATGCAGTTCAGGTTGGCCTTGAGCTCACTTC
Source organism: Cuniculus paca (assembly GCA_004365215.1). Taxonomy (NCBI): domain Eukaryota; kingdom Metazoa; phylum Chordata; class Mammalia; order Rodentia; family Cuniculidae; genus Cuniculus; species Cuniculus paca. The sequence goes on from RJWT010015090.1 coordinate 2,251, forward strand.
GTAGCCCAGGCTGGTTTTGAACTTGTAATGATCCACCTGCCTCAGCCTCCCCAGTGCTGGAATTATAGGTGTGCACCATCACACCTGGCAAAAATTTATGGCTCTTAAAAGAGGATTACCATGAAGAATTTAATAACATTTCAGCACCCAAAGAATAACATAAAACATAATCGAACTCTTCAGTATTTAATTACAAGTTTTAAAATGCAGGACCTGGTAATGGAACAAAAGACTCAAACTGTATGACAGACATTTGCCAGTTTGCTCTATGACTAGATGTATAGCCAGACAATTGGAGATAATGCAACAGTCTGTTTGGAGTTTTCTGGAAATGGGCCAGGAATAAATGACCCTCTTGGCCTGCCCAATTGTGATGATTGATTGTGTTGATTTGAGTAAATAATGCCTAATTAAGTTGGCTCAGCACAGTTCTGGATGTGGAAGACCCAATCTAGAGAGGACTATTGTCAGAATGTTATAAAAGGGAAACAAAGAAGGAAGCATTGCTTCTGTCTTCTTTGGAGGAGCTGCAGTCTTCACCTTCACCTTGAATGTCATTTCCTGGTTTCTGGTGCAGACCCTTTAGCCTCCTGATAAGACTCACATGAGACACTACATGCAGCTCCAGCCTTCTGATGGATTCTTCAGATCCGCAGAGCACAGAGGGACAATTTGCACCTTCCACACTTGACTCTGTGGGTGGACACTGGAAGACAATCTGTAAATTCTTATATATTTGTGTATCTTATAGCTATTTCTTTAGTAAACACTGACTGATACACCTGTAATAGTTCATATTTTAAATACCTGGCTTATAATCATCAGTTTAATGTGACTATTCTTTGGCTTTAATTCTGGATCATCCCCAACTCTCCTTGGCCCCTTGGATGAATTCGGTATACAGATATCTTTGGACAGACTTACCGTTAAAGTAAAAAAAGAGGAGTCTCTGAGTATATCTTTTGGAAGATTACATATTCTTGTTCTTTGGGTGGAAAGATGTTCTACATAATTTTTCCTCGAAGCAGCTGCATACTGAATAATGCACAAAGGTTTGGTCTCGTCAGGAATGTTAAACACTTGTTTATCTGTCTTTCTGTTCTCCACATCCATGGGAGATCAAGGCAAGAACAAATACTCTGCTTTACAAAATTAAATCCACTGAGATTAGTGTAAAATTCTTTAGTATCAGGTAGTCTCAATAAAACTATATTCTCTCATTTTATTCATGCTATTTCCAAAATAAAGTATGACCCTAAAATATACAATAATGATGGTCTTTAAATATAGTAATTCTCAGCAAATGTCACTGTGCTCTGGGTGAAACTGGTCACATCCCTCGCATGGATTAGGTTCTCTCTCTCTCTTAATTTTATATTCCGTGGTGATTTGGCTTCCAGATCATGAGCACACTGTCAGATTTAGTGACCTCATTTCTCATCAATGACAGCCTTAATGACACTCAAATATATCATTCACTTTTTCCCATTCCAAAATATACTAACATTGTATATCATCATTCACCCAATTTGACTTATAGGCTTTTTAAAAATCATTCTCATTCTGTCCAGACAAGGTTGATAATTCAACTGGAACTTACATCCACAGGAATTCAATAATTATCATTAGAAAGAAAATTAATTCTCAACTTAGGCTTTTCTTATTTCAATGCTGGTCAGTTTTTATGAAGTTCTGTGAATATTTTTGAAGGTAGAAAGTATTTTAGACTCAATTTAACCTTGGATTTATCAGTATAATATTCAAAGGAAATGAATGTAATTTCCAAGTTCAAATTAATTTCTAATACCTTAGAATGAGGATTTAAACAATATCCAATACAACACTAAGAAAACAACTTTTTTTTAAACTGTATGCCCACTGTTCGCTTTGGGAAGGGATCATAAATGTCACTATTCTTTACCTTATGCCTGGCTTAACTTTCTTAAGGACAAGAATGTAGAGTGAGGCCCTGTAGCTCTGCACATGTCTTCCAGGAAATTTCATTTCTTCTGCTGTTTTCCTAAGTCTGTCTTTGAATCAGAGTTCTGAATCTCTATCCTTTATAAGGAGCTTTTCTGGTCCTTCATTCTCCTTGTGAAAGTAACAAGCAATACTGAAAAATATATATAGGGGAAAAAAACCCCAAGCCATGTCTCCAAAAATCTTTTCTAACACCAGCCCTTCCCATTCCTGCTTTCTCCCCGGAGAAAACCATGGTTAACAACTTTATATGTAAATTTCTGATCATGAAGCAAATGTACTATCTTTATGTTCTGTTTAGATGCTGCTAATTCTTGGTAAGTTGAAAAGTGATGTAACAATAAAAGTCAATGGATCAGTCATGTGATGTGTGAATGACCAGCACACCGTTGAGTTGTTTTGAGATCGCATTGACATGGCTTAAATGTAGTTCATAGTGCTTTATCTTGAGGAATTCATGTGTTTTCTTTCCTCTCTCATCTCCGGGTGCTTCTTTCAGGCTTTCAGTCATCATAATGCAACATTCATCAGGACATCATAAATATGATATAACTCAGAGCCAATCAGAGTTCTTCTGTATGATTGACAGATGGATGTTTTGGATTAGGGGTGTAAAGTTGAGATTGCCAGTTGTCTTTCTCAACATGAAGAAAGAGCCTATCTGAAAAAGATGAAGACCTGATGACTTGGTGCCCGAACTGTTGCTATACTATCTAAGTTGCATGAGCCAATGCATTCTCTTAAAATTTAAACCAGTTTGAACTGTATTTATTTTTCCTTGCAATTGAAATTGTCTGAATGCATACTCAGAGTGTGTCACATTTATTGGAAATATCTGGTCATAAAATTTTCCAAACATGTGAGTGAGATCGAAGTATCTATGTAGACAGTCTGGATATATGTGTTCATGTGTGTTCTGCTTCTGTGTAACATGGAAGAAAATGGCAAAAAAAATAGATAACATACCTGCACATCTAATCCATGGTACTACAGCAGCACAACACACAATATAATAACACAAGGATGTCCTAGGAAGGTGTTCTAGAGATTGGGTAAAAGTAAGAAATTTTTAGACACAGCTAAGGAAAATGGGGGCCTAAGTGAGAGCGAGGCTTACTCTAATGCAGAAGATGAAAGTGAATGGGAAGATACAGAGAGTTGTGGTTCAGAGAGCTTTGACTTTAGAGTGGAAAAGTTTGGATGAGACAATAGCAATGTGTAATTAGGGAAGGGGAGGACAGCACATAGGAAAATACATATATGGCCATGTATGCTGAAGTGTGGGAATATCATGTGAGAGGAGAACTAAGAGGAGGACTCACCAAAATTTCAAAAATTTAATGGGAAGGATTAATGACTTCTGGTTTTAAAAATATTCAGTTTGTGGTGAAGGAAGTGGTGATTTCTCAGTCTAGGTCTTAAAAAGGTAATTATGTGGACTTGGGCAAATCAAGTGTTCATGTCTACAGTAGTGATCTATTGATTCATTTACCCTTTGTCCATTCACCTCTCAATCCATCCATCCATCCATCCATCCATCTCTACCATTTACCTTCCCATCCATCCATTCAACCATTATCCATCAATACTCAGATATTTATTTATTGAACTCTCATTGAATGCCATAGCCTGTGTTTCTTGTTAAGGATAAAAGACATGACTCTTCTCTTTGGGATACTTCAGGCTGTGGTGTGAAAAGGATACATAGCCAGATCATTGCAGCACAGCTTCATAAGTGCAATAATACAGGCTTTTGCAAAATGTCAAGGGAAGGCATATTGGTTGTGAAGATTAAATGAGATTACATGTGTGAAAAGCACTTTGTCAGTTATTGAAGTATTAGTCATTATTATAATCTTCATAACAACTCAGGGAGAAAGACTTGGATTATTATCCCTTTATTTATTTATTTTTTTATTTATAAAAGCTACCTAAGTATTTTACTGCAAATTACAAAATAGAGAAAATAGAAACCCAGGGTTCAGGCACTTTAATACTGGCATTGGTTTACATATTGCTAAGTTTCACTAGTGTCTTTATTCTTGAAATTTTAATTTTTTTCACATAGTAATCATACTGCATCTATCACAATTCTGAATTTTTCGACATAAGGGAAATTACGTGCATTTTCTCATATATGAGTCTGTTCCTTTAGGCAGGAGGAGTCAGGAAGGCACCATAAAGATAGTTGAGATATTTCCCAACCGAAAAGCTACCATCATGGCTCCTCATTGCTTCCCTTCCTAACAATCACTGTGTGGATTCTTCATCCCTTCAGTGCTACTATCTGCTGCCCCAGGCCTGTAGCTGTGCTGGGTATGCGTGTCAATTCCTTTTCATTTGCTGACTCTGAAAAGTCTCTTTATGTCTGCTGATGAGGGTTTTCCCCTTTGTCCTGAGTTCTCTTGCTACTGTGAAAGAAGTGTACCTGTGACCCAACCTGAGTCACATTGGTGGGCTACTTTGTGCTTACTACGGATTTCTCAGATTAGGGAAATCCCTATTTGCCTCTACTTTCTTTCCTTTTATTTTCTCTTAAAACTACTAATCCTATAAGAATTTCATTCCCATTTCTCACCAGTGTAGCCTTTATTAAGGTCACCAGCAACCTTCATGTTTCCTAGGCTGATTGCTAGTGCTCAGTTGTTGTTTCACTGGCCTTTTCAACAACACCTGACATGTTCATCACTTTTCCCTCCTCGAATGCTTTTATTCCAGGCTGCCATTTTTCTGGTAGATCCTACTCAGTGCCCTTTGCTGGTTTTTTCTCATTTCATTGACTTTTAAAGATTGGGTTACCGTAGGCTTCAGGCCTGCAGATGTCTTCTCTATATACACTTTCTGCTTAAGGAATCTCACCCAACCTTGTGGCATTAAATTGTACCTATAGACTGATGACTCCAAAGTTTATCAGTCTACTTAGATCTCTTTTCTGAACTCCATATTCATATATTTAACTGACTATTCATCATTTTCCCTCAAGAATATCAAATAGGCACTGCAAACATTATTTGTCCAAAACCCATCTCATGCTTCCCTCCTCTACCCATAATCATCTCTATCTTAGTAAGTGACACATCTATTCTTCCAGTTACTCTGGCTAAAAACCTTGGAGTCATCCTGGATATCTTCCACACTTGCATCTAATCCATCGAGAAATCATGTCATCTCTCTTTCAAAATAGATTCTGAGCCTGACCCCTTCTCTCTGCTTATGTGGCCACTGTCCCGGCCTAAGTAACTAGTATGTTTTACTGGATAACTAAAACAACCTCTTAACTGGATTCCCTGCTTTGCCCTTGTGCCCCTGGTCTCTGTTCTAAACATGGAAACCAGAGTGATTTTTATTTGTTTGTTTTTACAACTCAAATTAGTAATACCTTGTGTTATTCCTTTGTCCCAAATTTCTCATTGGTTTCCATATCATTCACAGTAAAAGCACAAACCCTGTTATGGCCTAAAAGAACCCACACAATCTTGGCCACTGTTTGCCTCCTATTATTTTCTCTCTAGCTCACTTTATTTCAGTGCCACTAATATTCTTGTTTGTCAAATACACTGGCCTCTGTTGGTGCCTCTCTTGGTGCATTCGCTGCTTTCTTCTGCTTGTAATGTTCTTTCCCAGCATGTATGGCTCCTTCTATCCTTCCTTCAGGTCTCTGATCATATGTCAACTGATCAAAGAGACCTCTGACTGCCCTCTATACCATAGTAACTGTCTCATGTCTAACAGGTGGTATCCATTCTTTATAACTTTTATTACATGAATCATAATCTGATCACATGTATCTATTTCTAGAGCTCTTATCATGTGCCAGGGCCTATATTACTTGAAATTCTTTATTATTTGAATTCCATATTCATATGCAGATATGCAGGTACAGTATATACTTGTTACTCACCTCTTCTTTCTAGATCCTGAATGAGATCAAAGTGTTAGTTTCTGTGTCCACGACACTTACAGTATGTCTTACTCACAGACAGCCCAGGCATGCTGGTGTGGTGGAGTAGGTTGCTGAGAGACAAAAGAAAATACTAGGACATAGATTGTTTTTTATTTTTCATTATTTATTCATTTATTTATTTTTTACTGAGATTGAACTTATGATGTTGCACTTACCAGGCAAGCGCTTGAGCCACTGAGCTTAATCCCTGGCCTAGGAGGTAAATTGTTAGAAATAAGGTTTATTAAGGTATTAACAGGAATTGATAGAACTAATTGAGACCAGCAGAAAACAATTGGGCCCAGTGCTGGCAGCCTAGACAGGAAAGTCACTAGAAGGTGCTTGGGCTGTCCAGGGCTTATAGGCTGTGATAGTTATTTGTCAGAAGATCAGGTGATTGTGGGCTGGACAGGAAAATCACCAGAGAAAACTTTGAGTATGGAGTGTCCAATGGTGTCTGACTGGACTATAGCACTCCATAGTTTTTTTTTTTTTTTTTGAGACAAGATATTGCTATATAGTTCAGGCTGATTTGAACTCGCTGTGTAGCCCAGGCTAACTTCAAATTCATGGCAATACTGTCTCAGCCTACTGATTGCTGCGACTTCAGGTGGGTAGCACTATGCCCAGCAGAGAGGAGGTTTGATAAGCTATATAGCAGTGACATCATTAGTTTGCTTTGTTTGATTGTATGAACAGTATTCCATATGATTTAGCATATGGGCAGGGAGAAAGTTTCTATAGATAGCACTGGTTTACTCAATTCTCAGTGTCCACTGGATAATACTTTTAAAAACATATTTGGAGTACATAATGATTGCATTCATCATGGGGAGTTGGTACATGTGCATAATACATCTAGTTGTTTTTTAGTCCTCTTCCCCTCAGTTAATATTTATGCAAACATTCTGGTTCCGATCCACTTACAGTGGGTCTTTGACTTAGAAAGTGTTTTGGGAGCACAAAACGGTGTTTTCAAGAACATGGTTCTAAGTACCCTAGTTTTTTTCAGGGAGGATACAGAGTGATATTTAGTACATGAGTACATATTCAATAAATATAGATATTTCCTTATTTGCCAACTTTTTCTTATGATGTCCTCCTCCTATGGCTAAGAGTTTTTGTTTTTTATAACATTGAAATATTTTTTTTTCTCCCATAAGGCACAGCAATATGCTGACCAACTTACTCTTTATGCCTCGGTTTTCTTATTTGTATAATGGATCTGATCATAACACCTTACAGAGTTATAAGAAACAAATAGGTATTGTAGCTAAAATCCTCAGCACAGTATGTGATCTACAGAACTGTATTTAATAATTTTGGGCAAAATAGAATCAGACCATTGGGATTTAAATGACTTATATGCAGCACACTTAGAAGAGTGCTGAACATACAGTAAATGTTATATAAGAATAAGGTTAAATAATTTTTTTATTATTTGATTCACCATTAAGCTATATAATCTGGAGAAAATGACTTAACTTCCCTTCATCTCAATTCCTCATCTCTACAATAGGGATAAAGTAGCTACTATGGCAATTAGTAAGATACAGTGTATAACATGTCTGAACATTGAAGATGCTGGTAACTATTTCCCTACTGTGTGACAGTCAGAATATTTTATTTTAAAAACCATTGTAGACAATACTGTGATGAACATCTTTGTGTGTAACATTTTTCACATGCTTCAGATTATTTCCTTGCCTTGGAATACTCTGATCAGTATGACTGAATCAAAATGTATAAATACTCTTTTTAAATGTATAAATATTTTCATGGCTCTTGTTTCGTAAGCCAAATGGATTTTTAAATCCTTATTTTGTAGACAGTAACACTGAGCCTTTAGGTGACTTAGTTAGGAAATGTAGGATCAAGATTAGAGATCAGAGTGCACCATATGTCATTGTCTCTTAATCTTGTCCCCTTCTTTTCCTGACAAGGTAATTAGACAATTCATAAAGCCCTCCACCACATTGTGAATTGCCCCCAAAATGTACTAGCTTAAAAACAATACATTTTTATTTCATAGTTTCTGTGGGCCAGGACTTGGGGAGAGCCTTCTTTGAATGGATTTGGCTCAGGGGTGTCTGAAATGGATGCAGTAATTGTTTTTAAGGTTGCAATAATCTTCAGGATTGACAGGGGCCGGAGAATCCACTTTGAAGCATACTCATGTGGTTGCTTTGGGGGTTTCAGTTCCATAGGCTGCCTCAGGGTCCTCATAACATGGCAGCTGACTTCCCCAGTGGATGATCATGGAAGAAAGGAGAACTTGAGAGAAAAGATAGCCTTTTATAGCTTAGTCTCAGAAGTGACAAACTGTTATTTACAATATATTTTATTAATCACATCGTGAGTTGTGAATACAAGGAGGTGGGCATCATTAGGTGTTACTTTTTCCTCTTTGCTGTACTGGGGTTTGAAACTAGGGTCTCACATGTGCTAGGCAAGCACTCCATCACTGAGCTAGTGTATATTCTTTTTGTCTCCCTGCCTCCCCTTATTCCTTTGGCACCTGCTATCTTGTTTTTAACCACTTTGTGTCATGATCAGGCATTCGTTAAATTCCACTATATGTCAGGGCCTGACCTGTTTGCCTTAATAGCTAAATTTAGCTCTTACAACACCTAATGTGTGGTGTACATTGTTCTTCCATTTGACAGAGAGGAAAACTGAGGTACAGAGGGACAAAGTAACCTGCCCTAAGATGATCACACAGTGAGCTAGAGTCAGAGTTGTTTCAAACTCAGAACTGTGACTGTAGAATCTTTCTGCTACAGATGGGGACCTTTTTGGCAGACACTGTCTTCCCTGCTACCATTTTAGCTCTGGGAAGCACTGAAAGCTGACACGTAGGGCATAATTGTCAAATTAGTCCCTTCTTGGCTGAAACCACTTAAGTTCCTTTCTGCTTTTATCAGAGAGAAGACAGTGAGGACAAATCTGCTCATATCTGGAGTCACCTCCATGGAAAGGTCCAACAGTAATACCAAAGTATGATTGGGAGAACAATTCCAGTCTTTGGTAGATGCCTTATTGATCTCTAAAATCTCTTAATTCCTATATTTTTGGGGTGCTTTTATTACCTGTGATTACTTGTGTTAAAGGTTACCTGAAACAGCTGCTCAGCTGTCTTAGTCTTTTCAAAATCAGGCAAGGTTCCCTAGACTTCTCTGTTTGTCAATTCTGATAGGATTTTTGTATTTTTTTCTATCCTCTTTCTAAGAATTTTCTCTTTATTCCATTAGCTTTCTGACAGAGCCGCAAAAGGAAGTGGAACCATCATGGACTCCTCTCTTTTTAAATCCTGGATGCTAATAGGTTACTCCAAACTTCTTATGTATGGAAAAAGCACTCCTTGTTCATTTCTCTGCTTGTATTAGTTATCTATAGCTGTGTAACAAAATTACCCTCAAAGTTAGCAGCTTAAAAGCAGCAAATTATTGATTAGTTTGGTGTCTGTGGGAGAAGAATTTCTGAAGCACTTTAGCGCGCTCCTCTGGCTCAGGGTGTCTTGTGGATTTCAATCTAATCATCAAGCAGGAATGAGCCCTCTCAGGACTCTGCTGGAGGAAAGTTCATGTCCAGGTTTGCTCGTGTGGCTGTCGGTAGGGTTCATTTCTTTGTTGGATGTTGGTGAGGGTCCTCTCTTGGGCCTTTGCCAGATTGGCCTCTCCAGAAAGATGCTTATATCATGGCACCTGCCTTCTATCAGACTGAATTAGAGAAAGCCAGGAAGATGGAGGAAGGGGGTCCTTACTTTCATGCTTTCTAACTGCAAAGACAGAATTGCTAAGCCAGGAGTAGGACTGTCTTAAGGTGTCCCTAGTAGCCACAAGAAATCCACCTCTCCTGTGGGGCCAATCTCCCAGTTTCTACTTTGTGACTTAGAAGACTACTCTAGTTTTAGAAACCACAGAATAGTGGAGAGAACACAAATATTGGAGCAGGCAACTCTAAGATTGTATCCCATCTTTAGCTGTATCTTTGGCCAGTTACTTAAGCTCTCTGAGCCTCAGCTCTTTGGCCTGTTAAATGGGGATAGCAAGCTTACCTCATAAAAGACACATGGGAAAGCCTACATAGATGCACATGTACAGATGCATATGGCAGAATGCTCTCCCCCTAGAGGGAATTGAAACCATTGTCTGGGATGAGAAATATAGAGAATGCAGATGGGCTGCTGCAAAGATGGTTTCTTTACCCACACAGGTGTCGTGGCTCTGATCCAGGTGCCTTGGTCAGAAGGAGCAGTGATCTTACAGGGAAAGCCACTACCTATTCTTTATAGATGTCTTTGGAGAAGCACATAGTGTGAAGAATAACAGTTGATACTTATTTTAAGCAATGTGCTTGTATTAACTTAGTTCTCACAATACTTGGAGGTAGGGATCATATCCCTAGTTTACATATAGGGAAATTGAAAACTAGAGAGGTCAAGTCACTTACTTAACATTGCTGCAGTCCGTGTTTACCATTGACACTATCTTCCACACATGAGCTTTGTTTAGCTCTTATTCCATCATGGGGTTAGACATGCCAAAATCACCTTATCTTTATAGACACAGAGTTAACTAGCTTTTCAGACATACCTGGAAACAGTGGACCCAAGTGCCTGGAATTTGTGTGAGCACAGCCAGTAAGCTATTATCCATATAGGTCCATATTGCTAGCCTTTGTTCCTATCTGAGGGTGTCACATTATTCTAGTACAATATATGGTTCTGGTTAATAATTTAATTTGTCAGTTAATTTAGCACATTGAGCACTTATAAGGTGTCAAGTAGTATGGTGATATTCAGTGTTCAAAGAGATTCCTGTCTTTTCCACATGCTAAGGAGTTGAGAGTCTAGTAAAAGACTGAGGTTCAGGAAGGTAGATTTTTATAGTGCACATTGGTAACACATAATAATGACATTTTTTCTGGTATATTGGTATGTACATATAACATAATTTGATTATTTTCATCCCCATTAGATTCCTTTCCCTTTCTGCCTCCTCCACTAATCCCCTTAGGAAGTCTGGATTTTGATTTTACACAATAAAAAGTTTTCTACCTTGCTGGGCTTTTCTGAGACAAGTAGCTTTCCTATGGAGGGGTGAGTTTCCTGTCCTTAGAGGTGTTCAAGTAAAGCCAGAATGGCCACTTGGTGGGGATATTGTAGAGGGGATAAAAATATTACAGCTTCTTTAAAGAGAAAATTGTTAAAGTTCTGTCCAATCCCTATGAATTAACATTCAAAAGAAACCTAGATGCAACAAATATGATTTAAACACAAGACAGCACCTTCTTAAATCTTGTAGCCACAAATCAGTGCAAGGAAAGAGGGTGGTCACTGAGTTTTCAAAAGCTGAGGTTTGAAACCACTGCTGACTTTGGATGGAAGTGGAGCTACAGTACACACAAGAAGGGACCTCCTGCAGCTACAGAAATCACTCTGTGGAATAGACAAAAGACATGTTGCAGGCATTCTGTGGTTTGCAGTTTCACTGGGGAAATCAGCATCCCAGGAATGGTTGTTACCCGCCACTCGGACAGGATATGTCGCAGACAAAGCCTTGTTTTTCTGCAGCAAGAATTAACGTTCAGAGGCAGCTGCAAGGAAATCAATACCAAACTGTTAAAACCTTAATGAACAACAGCAAAAGGCTGATCATGTTGCCTAAAACAGCTTTGCTCAAAGCTGCTTGTCTAGGGTGAGTGTTAACAAGAATTGATTGAGCTCCTATGAGGTGCCGTTTCCAGGGTGCAGCTGCACAGTGTAAGGAAAGCATTTTGGATTGAGAAGCAGTTGCCATGGGTTCAAGTGTTGCTTGGCAGCTGAGTCATTGGGTTGTCCTAGTCAGTTGTAGTTAGTCTAGTTAGTGTTGGTAGTATAGTTCTCAGAACTGTATGCAACACTTCTCCCTCCTTTCTGCCACGCCACTCCTGCCACTAGGGCCTCTAGCAAAGGATCAATAGCTAGATGAAAAATAAAGTTGCAGCTTTAATGATGATTGAACAACAAGTTCATGAGGTCCCAATTCAAAGCCCACTGGGAGAAGGAGGGTTGGAGAAGGTTGCGCTGGCTGCTGGGCTTAACTAGGCTTCCTGTTTTCAAGTCACTTTTGCTTAAATCTGAGTTTGTTTTTAGCAAACGAATCTATAACTCTATAAATCTAAATGAACAACTTGACCAAAAGGAATGTACATGGTACATCACCCATTAGTGCATGTAGCTTAGTAAATGTCACACCCCGATCAATCCCATTAGCCATTCCTCCCCCACTAAGGTGCTGAAAGCTTGGGCAGCATTTCCTTCCTTAGGGCCTGAGCATTAAAGTAAAAGGTTGAAGGAAAACAATGTTTCTCACTGAGTCATTTAACTTGTCTGATTTTCCATTTCCCCGTCTATAAATTGGGTACAAAATTTCTGTGGAAATGCCGGATTGTTGTGAGAAGCAAGCGAAATCACATTCATGAAAATGCATGGTAGGGTGATTGCTCTCTTTGATCAAGTGGCTGTGACACTTTTATTTGCAACCCAGAGGAGGAGGCCCGACTAACAGAAGATAAGCAACTGGTTTTTTTTGACTACTTACTATGTTGCTGATAAATTAAGAAAACTCTACCAAATCTTCTGTAATCCTCACAGTATCCCTTTAGGCAGATAGAAACACTCTTCCTTTAGGAATGAGGAGACCAAAGTATGGTTATCAACTATCCCCATTTGCCAAGGACTGATGGTTTTTCTAGGATACAGGACTTTGAATGGTAAGTGCTGGAAAAGTCCTGGGTAAACCAAGACAAGATGGTCACCCAAAACTTAAATCCAGAAAGGCTGACCAATCTGCCCAAATGTCTATAGCTGGTAAGCAGCAGGATTGGATTGGAATATGGGGCCACTACCCTGGTCTCATGTTCATTTCCATACCATTTTTGCTAAAACTGATTGGGCTGCCAGATGTGCTCATATGAATGGACTGCATGCCAGGATGGTGCACTAATCAGTGTGATGGGGTTTAACAGGGAACAGGCTTTGCTAGGAAGCTATACTTGTTTGCTGTGATGCCAGAGATTTCAACTTCAGTGGTTCTTTTTAAGAGTTTTCTTAAGAATATGCTTAAACTGGATAGGCACAGTGGGGCAAGCTTGTAATCTCTGCTACCTAGGAGCCTGAGGCAGGAGGATTGCAAGTTTGAAGCTAGCCTGGACAAATTAGTGAGAACCTGTCTCAAAATAAAAAATGAAAAGTGCTGAGAACATAGCTCAGTGGTAGGGCACCCCTGCGTTTGAGTCCCAGGGGTAATATCTGTCTCTATCTTGACTTCTATCTTTATCTCCCTAAGTTGTACACACACATGCATGCACGCATGCACATGCACACACACCCTCAAGTTGGAGCACTGAGCACAGTGAAAACCTGACTTTATAAGCCAAGTGGCATATTGGTTAGAACCTTTATAGGGATTGCCATGCCTTGTTAAGTGACTCTTAAACTATGAGAGCAAGCGTGGCTTATTAAAAAGGTGTGTTAGCAGGTCTGCCATTAGATAGCACTATTTGATGTGTCCCCAGGAGGGGGTCACTGATTGCATCTGAGTGACCTGGTTAAATGATTGTTGCCTTAGTTCTTGCTGGAACTGTTGCAGTCACCTTCTCTGTAAAGCATTCCTCAGTGACTTGTTTCTTGTTTCTTTGAGGAGCTCCAGTCTTCACCTTCACCTTGGATGTCATCTGCTGGCTTCCAGTGAAGATTTTTCAGCTTCCAGGACAGTTCCTTCAGCCTTCTGGTGTAGACTTTTCAGCCTTCCATCACAGACCCACTGACCTCCTGATGTGCACTCTCATAGGACACTGTGGTGAGCTCTAGACCTTCCACTGAATTCTTTGATCTCCAGTGTACAGACAGATCTTCTGCACTCTTCCTCATCCAACTTTATAGGTGACCATTGTAAGCCAGTCTTGTAAATTCTTATATATTTGTACATCTTGTGTTATATCTGTTTCTCTGGTAAACACTGACTGATACATCTCCCTCCCTGCTACTTGAATAACCCATCAGGGTCTGCCTTTTCCGCTGGAATACCGGTACCCAAAGGGCAGGAACTGGCTTTTGTTTCCTATCATAAGGATCCCACAGGTGCTTTTTGAAATAGGCTGGACCAGGGCAGATGCAAGGGTGCTGTTTGTTTGGCATTAGCTCTGTGAGTTCCCTTAAGCTGTCTGTGGCGGTGATTACCGACACTCTATGCACAATAGATCGCAGAACAAGGAACTCAGCAATGTTGCAATCATCAGTTTCAATTGCCATGGTGAGAGGGGATTAGGGAATAGCAAACTGACAACCTGGCTTATTCTAAGGGCTAAATTGGGAACAAGATTGGCATGCTGGTGGGAAAAAGGATGAGTCTGAAAGAGGGTGTGTGTTGGAGGGTAATTTGGGGGTGGATATGTGGTATAAATGAAAGTTGTCAGAAGGCTTTAGGTTTAAAGGTTAACTGTGGCTCTTGCCAAAGAGGCCACTTGGCAGAATTATATTCTGTTTTACAGACCTTATCACAGTTTTTAAATATAGGCGCACATCATTTAATGATGTTTTGGTTACTGATGGCTCACATATACGACAGTGGTCACATAAGGTTATAGCAGAGCTGAAAAATTCCTATCATCTAGTGATGCTGCAGCTGTCCTAATGTCACGGTACAATACCTTACTCACATGTTCATGGTGATGCTGAAATAGACAAACCTACCACACCGACAGTCATACAAAGCATAGCACCTACAATTATGTATAGCACATAGTACTGTATACCACAATAAATGACTGTTACCAGTTTATGTATTTATTATATTTTTATTATTATTTTAGGAATTATTTCCTCCCTTAGGAAAATAGTTCACCGTAAGAGAGACATATGTCACCAGCAGCAGCCCTATTCGTCCTGTAAGTTTATTTCTCTTGTGCTTGATCTAATCTCTTGCTGTTTTGTTCCTCATGGCCCTGGGAGTATATATGATACAGTAAGTAGGCTATATAATCTAGGTTTGTGTCAGCACATTCTATGATGCTCACAAATCATCTAATGATATATTTCTCAGAATACGTCCCCACTGTTAAGCGACACATGACTGTATAATAAATCGATACACTCCATAATGGCAAGAGTTTATTTATTACCATTGTATTGATGCCAGGCATGTAGTAGCAGCTCCATAAATATTTGTTAAGTGAATGAATGAATGAATGAATGAACACTCTAAAAAATACTGAGCCTCTACTTTCCACAACTGCTTTTCATCTGCTCCACTCTAATCTTTAAAACTAGACTATACTTTTCCTTACCTTGTTGATCTAGGAAAGGGGACCCTCTGTCTTTGTTTGTTCTAGAACTGTTTGGACCGTGTGTGATGTGTATAAGGCATGCGTATGTGTGTGGTCTACATGAGATGTGTAAGTATGGGGGTGGGTTTACTCAGTACAGGTACACATAAGGGTACACTTGTGTAGGGCAGTGGATATACATAGTGCACATACACGTGTGTGCACATGGTGTGTACATGCTTACCTACAAATGGGTGATCAAATTAGACGGTGGGATTGGAGATCCATCTCAGTGGCCTAAGCGCCTGCCTGGCAAGCATGAGGTCGTGAGTTCAATCCCTGGTGCTGCAAAAAAAAAAATACATGGTGGGTATTCAAGTTTCAAAAAGTATTACAGTGAATGACACATGGCTGTAAATCCCCCTCAAACTATGCTTTCTTGCTTGAAGCACACTTATCCCATCATTTTTGCCACTTTCTGAAGCAGTTCTGGAAGTCCTCTTTCATGAGTGTCTTTAAGAGGTGTGACCAATACAGTGAAGGCTGCTATCAAATGCCATGCAGTGGAAAGACAGGTTCATAATTATTGTCTATCCTTATTCACTTTATTCACTAGATCTGGCACCGTGTGATTTGTGGATCTTCCCACAAATCAAAATAACCATGAAAAGCAAATATTTTTAATTGATTCAGGGCATTGAAGTAGCCACAACAGTGCAACTAAAGATACTCAAGAAAAGGACTTCCAGACTGTTTCCGAAAGGGGCAAAAATCATGGGATAAGTGTGTTCAAAGCAAGAGGGAGTCTTTTGAGGCAGATTAGTGGCAATGTATCTTTTACTGTAAGAATCTTTTTTTTGAGACAGAGTCTCGCTATGTCGTGCAGGCTGGCTTTCAACTTGTTTATGGAACCCAAACTCGTGGCTATCCTCCTTGCTCAGCCCCCTGAGTGCTGGGATTATTCGCATGCACCACCAAGCAGGCTACTGTAATTAATTTTTATTTTATTTATTTATTTATTTATTTTTTTTGTTTTTGTAGCACCGGGGATTGAACTCACAACCTCGCGCTTGCCAGGCAGGCGCTTAGGCCACTGAGCTAGATGCCCGGCCCTTGTAATTAGTTTTTATTTTTTTATTTTTTTGTGGCACTGGGGATTGAACTCACGACCTTGCACTTGCCAGGCAGGCTCTTAGGCCGCTGAGCTAGATCCCTGGCCCTGGTGTTTTTGAGACAGGGTCTCACTATGCTGTTCAGGCTGGCCTTGAGCTCACTTTGTAGCCCCGGCTGGTCTCAAACTCACAACGATCTGCCTGTCTCAGCCTCCTGAGTGCTGGGATTACAGGTGTGAGCCACCACGCCTGGCTTGTAATTAATTTTTAAAACTTTAAACACTATTAATTTGATCACACTGCATGTGTGATATTATGTATAGTATGTGTACATGGTGTACACGATGTATATATGTGTGGGAGTATATAAATATATGTAAATATGGGATATAACTGTGTGGAGATGTTTGTGTGGTGTACATGGTGCATATATCTGTGTGTTCTGAGGGCTTCTGAACCGCAGGCCAGGGTGGAGACAAGTGTTACTCAGAGCTGTCTGAGCAGGACTTGACGGGAAGGACAGGCAGGAGGCAACAGCTCTGGTGGAGGAGCTGCTTAGAGCTACAAAACTGGGAGCTAGAGACTCAATTGTGGTGAGGAAAAAGAGCAGGAGGCCAGTTGAAAAAGAATGGCTCAGAATGCAGTATTGTGGGGTCCTGGCATTTTATTTCCTATAGTTGTGTGCTAGGTCAGCTGCCTTGAAGAGCAGCTCCCATCTCTGGCTGTCACTGGCATGTGGCTATCTGTGAGCACTTACCCGGATAAGGGTCCCACATGAAGGCTGAAGAAATGTCACACAAGTAAGATATGTGTCCCGGCTCACAGAAAAACCAATGTAGGGGAGGGTGCAGGAGGGCTAGGGAGAGAGGAGTGGGACACAGAAGATGCTGTCCCTCCACTTGGAGTGAAGAGGAAGGTTCCCGGGATTACAAACCTGTGATTTTTTTGGCTTTCCCCATTTAAAATATATCCTATGTATTCAAGTGATTATTAAAATAATCTGGAGCCCCCTGTTGGATCTTCTGGCTTTCCAATCCCTTTTCTACCCATCTTCCCCACTGTACCCTAGGGACACAGGTCCCTAAATCTGCCTCCTCCAGCCCCTGTCATTCTGACATCCAGCCCCACCAGACACAACACTTTTAGGGGAGCTGTATTAGGTAATTTTTAAAGACAAGAGCCTTCTCTCCTCTCCCCACAATTCAGTTCTGGAATTTTTGCTGTGTTAGTAAATTTGATGGATGGTGGCAAATGCATGAGGATAAAATATTGTAATCAGGAGAGCGTCCCCTCCCTCTGCGCCTCCCTCCTCCCCTGTCCCCGGATCTGGTACTCACTGATTT
Organism: Cuniculus paca; assembly: GCA_004365215.1. NCBI lineage: Eukaryota > Metazoa > Chordata > Mammalia > Rodentia > Cuniculidae > Cuniculus > Cuniculus paca. Next base: position 19,938 of record RJWT010015090.1, read on the forward strand.
CTGTGGAGTCAGCAGACGGATGGATGGCTTTTGCTAATGCTTTGCTGGAGTGATAGAATGTGTGGCAGGAATAACCCTGCAGGCTCCCAAGGAAAAGAGGTACAGGAATAGCTCAGAAAATTGGAGGAAATGAGAAAGAGAAATGTGGCAGGTGGAAACCGGAGACAACTGGAAAATCTTGCTGTGGCTCCGCCCACTGTGATCGGTCAAACAAGTCCTTGCTAAAGTCTAGTGTTCTAGTGCCAATCTCCCAAGCTGGGCAATGGCGACAGCCTCCTACCTGGTGTCTTCAGTTCCAGTCCTGACCCACTTGATCCCTTTATCTAATTCTCAGCCATAAATATCTCCTAAGGCACAACTTCCTTACAGTGTTCCCTCTTATTCCTGCCATGGCTCCTTACTGCCCATCAAATCTTGTGCAAACTCCACAGTTGTATTGTCAGATTTCTCACTGTTGCAACACAATATCTGACACCCACAATTTAAAGGAGGAGAGGCTTCATTTGGCTCAGGGAATCCAGTGATGGTCAGCTGGCTCCAAGGCTGGCATCATGGCAGAATGCATGGTAGAGTAAAGCTGAGTAGTTTATGGGGTGGGAAGCAAAATAAGAGAACAAAGTCAGGGAGGAAATAATAAGGGACAGGAGATAGCCCCTAAGGTCACACCTCTGAGACCCACTTTGACATACTCAGAAGTATGCTTAGGTAGACAATCTTAACCTTC
>RJWT010015091.1:0-20649 GCA_004365215.1 Cuniculus paca
CTTTCCAAGTATTGTTTGCTTTAAATGATACTCTCCAAATTGTGAAATGTTGAGGCAAACTTGCATTGCTACTGATGAAACTGAGTTCAAAAGAATGGATGTGCTGTTAGTTTATTTTGAAATAGCTTTACAATAAGAGGTTATCTCTAATTGAAATAATGTGGATTTTTTACACTTACACAAATTTTCTGTCTGTTGCAGTTTAGCCCAAATATGATTTAAGCTTTTTTGTTTACTGTAAGTATAAGAAACCTAAATTGTTTTTCTGTTTTCATTTATTTGAACTAGCCAATGCCAATTAATCTTAAAAGTCAAAAAAGTTGGCTAAAAGGGTGATTCCTGTAATCCTAATCATTGGGTAATGGGAATGAATTGACTTATTTTTCTACTTGTTCTCTACAGTTTTTAGTACTTATGATGTTTGTCTTGTAATAAAGCCAGTGAAAGTGCTTCTTTTTAAATCCATCTCACTTAAATACACTGAGATACTGAATATCTCAAACACTGCAATTCAATTGTTTCTGTAGTTAGTGAAAAAATATTTACTAAAAACAACTACTTATACAGAATTATGATTATAGAAAATGCCAGGTATTTTATGGTGGAACAAACTGAAATAGCATGAATAGAAGAGAAAGCATAGTTTTCTTGATGACTATGTCAAAGGATTATGACAGTAGACATCTATGTTTTAGGGAATGACCATTTCAAAAGAGTAGGCTATTCTACTAAATGAACAAAAAATTAAGTTGGACATCCAACGTTTGGGAAATCTTTGTATAACAATCAGGGAACTGAGTTGAGAGCAAAATTAATAGCTGAGGTCTCCAGTCAAAAAAAAAATAGGTGATAGGTAGATAGATGATAGATAGATAGATAGATAGATAGATAGATAGATAGATAAAAAATAGATGTTCAGGGAATTGAACTCAGGGCTCTTACACTATGCTACATCCCCAGCCCTCTTTAATGTTTTTAATTTTTGATATAGGGACTTGTAAATTATTATCTGGATCATTCCTGTGATCTCCTGCCTCAGTCTCCCAGAGTGCTGGGATTATAGCCACATGTCACCATGCTGGGTTTTACAATATCTTCTTGAGCTGGTGTTCTAGTCAACTTTCTATCACCGTAACATAATATCTAAGAAAAACAGCAAGCAAAGTTTTCTTTTGACTCATGGTTTCAGTTCATGGTTTCTTCATTAAGTTCCTTTGGGCATGTGGCAGCACAGCATATTCATGGCAGAAGCATTTGGTGGAGGACACTGCTCTCCCTATGTTGCCCAGGAAGCAGAGAAAAAACTGGGACCCCAATATTCCTCTCAAGGGAATGATCTGCATTGCAATAGGCTCCGATTCCTAAAGGCTGTACCACCTCCATGTAGTGTTTCAGCTTGGGACAGCACTTTCAACACAGAAGTCTTTCAGGGACAGTTAAGATCCAAATCATAGCAGCAGACAGAAAAATTTAAAACACTAAATAGATTATTTTTTCTACTGAAGATAATTTTTAGCATTTACAATATATTTCCAAATAAATTATGAAGACCTCTTGGATTATACTGTGCTTTCATTGTAGTCAGTGGTGATCATATATTTTTTAATTATTCTATCAGAAAATTATGTTAATAAGCTAAGTTCCTCATTACTAGAGAAAGTCTTTATTTTGCATGTAATATGAATTAGCATTTTGTGTCTCTATATAACTCTAGATCACCTTATTGTGTTTTCTATATTCTATAAAGGATAAGAAGTTTGCTCTTGTATGTTGGCAAACAATATTCCACTAGAAAATTTTTTTCTTCTTTATTTTTGGAATGTAAAAATTATACCAACAAAATGCTGAAAATCTGGTTTTTTAGATAAAGTAGATGTTGTATAGCATTCTTTGATCATTGTTTAGATTGCTTTTGCTCCTTTTTCCTCATCTGAAATTCCTATCATGTGCATACTGTACATTCTTGACCCATCCTCTGTATAAGTTTTCTTTTAGGATATCTTTTTCTCTCTGTTTTTAATGTGAATTCCTTCATCTGATTTTCTCATCATTAGTGGGTTTAAGCAGTGTCCCTTGTTCTTATTCAGCAGCTCTTTTGATTTTATATTTCAATAACTGCACCTTTTCATTTCTGAGAATGCATTAATGCCCACAGAATACTCCTTTTGTCATGAGAGACTGCTCTTCTAATCAGAGGACAGGTGCAGCCATTGTCATAGAGGATATGAATTAGAACTTCTTAAAAGGCTGCTCCCTCAGAAAAATCTCTTTGTCCTGATTGTTTAGCTTAGTCAGTTTCTTTTGAGCCACTGATTTCCCACATGTCCAAGTAACCCCCTGTACATTTGTTTGGACCTATTTTCTCATATCACTAAAAGCCTAAATCACTGGCACTTAACTGAAGAAGCACTACAGAATAGCTTGGTTTAGATGCCAACCATAGTGTTACTGAACTATGACCAGTGGGGAGATGATCTACGAGAGGGTATATTTGAGTCAAGCATCCATGTTGAATTTGTGCCACATTTTGCATATATTGCAGATAATACAGTTACTTGTTCATTTTTAACTTATTCATATTTAATCAACATTTTTAAATATTTTGAACTGTATAACATTTCTTGAAGTGCTAGAATATAGCCATGAAAAAAATAAATACAATGACCCATCATATGAAATACTTTCATGAAGGAAAAGAGGAAATAAACACAAATAAGTAAAATTCATTAGATGACAGTAATTTAGGGAAATTTAAGAGAGGAGTTATAGGAATTTGAGTCAGAGGAGGTGATACATTTGTAAATTTATTTAGACTTTTCAAATAAGGTATTACTGACCACAGATGACTAAAGAAAGAACTTTGAGATACTATGGATAACATGAGAAATAATTTAGGCTGGAACATCTCTGGCAAATACAAAGAACTCCAAAGGAGACAGGAACATGGGCTACAGATTTAGTGAGTAACTATTAGGACTTGATTTTTAAGGATTTAGGGAAATAGCTGGGAAATTGGTGTGTTATAATTACACATTATAAAAAGAACCACACAAAATGATAAAACGGAGACAAAAAGAGAAAGCATGGAAGCAGAGAGATCTGCTGGAATTTCCTGCAATCATCTCAAGAGTTGATGATGACACACTCGGAAGGTGGCAGCAAAGGTGCAGGAAAGTGATTGAAGTCTGGATCCAGAAAATTACTCGTATTTTGTACAAAGGAAGAAATAGGCTGAAGTAAAGCTACACACAGACTGCTAAGCAGTAAATGCTTATCGGGTTAGTCTTGGCTTGCAAGGAGTCATATACATAACTGTATCTAGCTCATTGTCCTAAGATCCTACTAAACAACATCCTAGACAGATTTTTGACTTCACAAAAAGAGGCACAAGAATATGAATGTAACCATACAATCTACTAGTTCTTATATATCACTGAGAAGCTATCAGACTAATAGAACATTGGCATGTCTACTTAGAGATGTAGCTAAGATATACTGTGGTATTGGACATTGGCACTAAAGATGCACTATGTAACTGGTGAGCTAATGGTAATTATGTGCTAAATGCACAAGCCTGAAGATAAAGGGGTTAAAGTAGGAAAATTCTCCATTGATTAAACTGTGAATGTGTAATCTGCTGTCCCACATCTAGAGTCCCTGCTAAACTATAGGAATAGTTCTTAGGGTAGAGTTAAGCAGTCATGGGTCATAGTAAATCGCCACTAAATCTAAACTTACAGTCATCATGTAGTCATTTTGTAAACTTTGCATTAACAGAAGTTTACAAAACCAGCATGCAGTGAAAAAGAATGCTTTACCAGCATGTTTAAATAATCATGATTTTCTTGAGGAGATAGTACAGAATGCAGGGGAGCAGAGTACATCTGGTGCTTGCAGGATTCACTAGGATACTCTTGGTATTTCCACGGCTCATTAAAATGTGTTGGAAGAAACATAGCTTAATTGAAGCACGGAAATAGACAATCTGATCCCTCAAGAATGAAGATGTGTCTACCTATGAGAAGAGCAACAAAATCTTGAATTAGTAAACAAGAAGATTCTGAATACCAATTATAACCATGAAATCAATGGCAGCCACAAAGACTAAAGCTTACACTGTTCTATTGTGTGAAATTTTAAAACTTTTAATTATAACCAGCTAGCAAACTGGAGAAGCCATGAAGGAAAGGAATGAGCTTTTCATGGGTTGTAGGAGAACTGAGCAGAGTAGGAAATATGCCCCACCCATATCCTCACAATGCATCCTTTCTGCAGAGTCCAGAGGCAGCTAAAGGAAAATGTCGGAGACCCACCATTTGAGTATTCTCTCCCAACATATATGTGAGCCAGACCAGGAATGCTAGAAGGTTATCCTCCCAGAGTGCTGTGACCCACACACCTCCAGATATTTTCTGGGAAAAGGATAATGATAGGATGAGAAAATAAAGAAGGGACAAAGCTGGGGTCAGGTGGAGCCTTTACTCTCTGGCGGGGAGGAAAGGAACTGCCTCCTTACTGCAGGAGCATTTATTTATACATTTTAGCAACTTAATGTCACAGGACACCCCGTTAGTCTAGCAGCCCACTGTTCAGATTGTCCTGCTACTAGGTGTTCTCTGGCTGAAGCAGTTTCTTCACGGCTTGCACCAGGCATTCTTTGTTCTTGGGAAGACCATGCTCCAGCCTTGCACATATGGTCAATTTCCAGCTTCAACAGCTTGCAAAACCAGAGGTTCCCATTTATAGATGGGAGTTGCAGATGGAAGCTGGAGGGAAACACTTCAGTCTTCTCACTCATCCTAGTTGGAACATGGAAGCAGGTTTTCCATTTTTTCTTAAGAGTTACCTCAGGGGAGTTGAACTCCTGGTTCCCACAAAGGAACCCACTCTACATAACCCCATTCCTTGGCTTCATTCACTCCTGATTTTTACTTTCCCACTCTCCTATTTTGTTCTTTAGAGTCACCTTCCAAATAAGTCCCTTGCTCTTAAATCGTTCCCTGAAGAACTGAACTTCAGAAAACACAGTCTAAGAGCCCCTGTGCATCACAAAATACAAATGCCGTGAAACCGTCATATGCAGTTGTTGTCAGAATAAAATGTGATATTTAAGATGTCCAGATCTAATTATCAAAAAGAAGCTATCATAGTGATTACAATAATGATTTACTCAGCAAATGCAAAAGTGAAGTGAAGTGCTTGAGTCTGAATCTTAAGATCAATTTATAGTACCTCTGTGATTTGGAACAGGTTGCTCTATTTCTCTGGCCATAACTCTTGTAAAATTGGGGGAAGATAGTTGCTGGTGATAGAGGTAAAATAAATGTGACTCCCAAGCTGCTATTTGTCAGATACACTGAGTTTGTGTTTCCCCAAAATTAAATAATGAATTGTAAGGAACAACAGAGATTAAGAGTAGGGAAATTTTATTGAGAGAAACAGCTACCAAAAGGCAGGAGGGGACCCAAAAGTGGGTTGCAATGAGCCCACTTTTCAAAGTAAGTTTTATAGAGTAAAATCATGGAAATGGTACAAAATCACAAGGTGGGTACAACATGGGTCAAAATCATGATCAACAGAGATTACATATATAGCTGCTTAGCTACTATTGATTCAAAGGGGAAGCAGGTCATGCAGCAAATATACATGGAAAACACAAAGGGATTGATTTTGAAGTCTTGGTCACCCACTGGGGTGACTATTAGCTATCTAGACTTTATTGAGCCAGATGATACCTTTTCTCTTATCTTTTGGGAAGTCATGTAGGCCTGGTCATTCTGTCTTTATCTTGAGGCCTGGTCTTCAACAGATACACCTCCAGCCACAGTTGCAATGTGTTTTCATCTTCTGCACTGACTCCCTCGAGGGCCTAGTCCTGTCTGACTGCTTATAATATGTCTATCTAACTTAACTATCTAAAATACTGGGAGAATTAAAATAGGACAATCCACATAAAGTACTGAGCACTGCACAGGGAGCATAACAAATGTTTAAAAAATAATATTGTCAGCATTCCTTTTGCATTAAGTATCAATAACTTTGTCTCTTTCTGTAGGTTAAAGTTCTCAGCTACTCTGAAACTACTGTAAAAGCAACAAATTTTATCTAACATCAGTGCACCTAACATTTTAGAATCAGTCCTCATAAATAATATGAAGTTTTCCCCAAAAAAGAATATTCCCAAATTGGAGATAAATATCATAGTTTCAAGCCAGATAAAATAATGCACACTTGAAAAAATTGTAAAATATGTCCAAGATCTCTTTATTTAACAATATGTAATTTTTGGAAAATCGGGTCAAATAATCCCAAACCTTCCCCTAGGAAATGCTTAGGAAATTCCCTTTTTAACTGTCTATCATTGACTGCTTTATGGTTTCACTTTCATTTAGATTACTTCGGGAATTCCCTTCTGACTTTCCTTATGCTTGTATTTCCTTGTGCTTGCATCATAGTCATATTATCTGATGGGAGGTGGGACATGGGAGGAGAAAGAAAGTTCCAAGCTCAGGGAATATAATCACAGCCAAATCCAGGGTCAACTGTTAGAACTCTTTATCAAGTCCTCCTCAGAGCAGCTTCCTTTCCTGCTGTAAAAGGCCTCTGCTCCTGATTTTATAAGTTAAGGTAAGGTGGGAAAAGGGCGAAAAGATTTGCAAGTTTCTGTCAGTTTTTAAAATATTCTATCTAGGATAGAATTAAGCTCAGCCTGATGTGCCATGTCCAACCTAGTAAAGACTAAACTGTGGTGTAATCAGACAGGCAGCACAGGTTAAGTGCCAGCTACATTCACTTCACGGTAAATTAGACCCAAGCACAGGCATGGAATACCCGGAGTTTTTGAAATGCCTTTTAACTGTTTTTCATCGTTTGCCATTTTATAACTAATTAGGATTCATAATTGCCACTTAAAATACCTTCGCTTGTGTTAAAAACTAATGAAAATTATTCAAATTACTCCCTGAAACTTTCCAGAACTATGGTTGTATTTTCAGGAAAAAGAGTCATGAATGACTGTGCGCAGCTTGCTGATAAAAGGAACAAAAGAAGTAAAGAACGGAAGTTGAAACTCAGAGTAAACAATGAAGAGGTTTCAGGAAAACATTAATATATGTTTAGCCATAGTCTTGTACTTTGAAAGTAGATTTTTTTCTTCTTGAAATTGACTTCATTCGTGTTTTTTTTTTCCTGGCACTCATTCACTCGTTAATCTCCCGTGTGTTGGATTTTGTCTCTACTCTATCACCTCCACTATTATGAGTCACTTAATTCAACAGCTGGATTTCTCAGTACTGTCCGACTGCTCTCCAAATCTTGTCACTCCTTAGAACTCTCTTCTTTTGAAATTTTTACCATGTTTTAGGCACCAAATATTTGTTTGATATCCATTTATCTTACTAAGTGCCTTTTTCTCCAAATTTAAAAGAAAACATGGAAAGCACAAAACTAAACTAAAATAACACAGCTGAAAAGTGAGATGTTTTCTTCCAGAAATCCATTACTAACACTGCTGAACATTTCTTTACATTTTCTACTTTGTATTTTTTTTTTCTCTACTGCAGTTTTCTTTCCTTTTCAAGGTAGCAGTTTTACTGATATAGATGAGCATTCACTTACCTTCACTTTTTAGAAAACATGCTTAAAGAGTTCAGTGAAAAGTTAGTGTGCTACAACTAGCTAGCTAAGGGCAAGTCCGGCATTAGAAATCAAATGTAACTTTCTACAAAGCCAAAATGTGCATTTTTTTTCATGTGGTTTGGTCTATTCTTGCATTGCTTTTATTTATAAAAGTTATGGGACTCAGAGAGAATGCATCCTAGAATACACATCACAGTTATGTATGTGGTATGAACACATGGAATATGCACAGACATTTTAGAGAGTTAGCTTCTTAAAAGCATTAAAGATACTATCCAGATAACATTTGGGATAACATATAAAATACTTTTATTAATAGAGACACACAGCACTAATATTATTATTAATAAGGAAATTTCAAAACTGAAACAAACTAGTCTCCTCCCCTATAGATGACATCATTTCAGTGCACAAGAGTTCACAAGACCCAATATCTGCTTATAGATTTAACTTAATGTATCGTTTGATTTCCTGGCTGATTGTTGGAGAACATATTGCAATGTTTCCACATCTTTCTATGTAAAACTGATTCTAGCCCATGCTATAATCAAACCAGGCAGTCAGAATTCTACAAAGCTATCAAAGTTGTATTTGAAGTGGATTACAATGAAAGGACATTTGGCATCTGAGTTCTAAATTCATTGTGAAATTGCCTTTTTCTGGGTCAAGTTTCCACTAGGTATTTTCTAACCATCATATGTAGTGCTATACCATTTGCAAATGGATCTCCTGCTGTCAGCTCCTAAAGTGTTTCTTTCTATCTGTCACCAGAATGATTTACAGGGCAACTGCTATGAGAAAGAAGAGAGAACAGGTCTTCATGATTGTTAAAAAAACAAAGTCAACAGCAATTAAGAAACCCACAGTTTTTAACTTCTGCTAATGAAAAGAATATAGATCCTTTCATTTAACAATTTCTATGAAAAATGAAAGCCAAGAAAATGGCATATTTTAAGTTCTATAGCAAATAATCATATAGTAAATAATCAATAATCATACAAAATGGAAGTTATAGTTTTTCTTCTTTTTCTTTTTATCTATGAATAAAATGGACTTAATAAAAAATATAAATAAATAAACAAAATAATAAAATAGAAGAAATTCATTTTATGATAAGGCAAGGCAGAAAAGCAAACATTTGCTTATATCTCATCTGGCTTAAAAATATTTTACTAGGGACTCTTCAAGCTACAGAAATTAGTTCCCAGAAGTTGAAGATAAGTAATTAAGTGAAGGAAGGATTTTTTTAAAGAACTTTTTTTTTTTTACTCATTCAACCAATCATAAAATGATCATACTTTGAAGCTTTGGTTTAATAATAGACATTAATAACGGTGTAGATAATTCTTTAAAAGACACACTGTAAGAAGTAAATGACTGTGAGTTGTTTAGATAGTGTTACATAATGACCTTGCAGTATTTAATCTAATATACCTAATAAAAGAAAAACAGTACAGCTGGGGGTTTAGGTCAGCAGCACAAGTGCCTGCCTGGCAAGCATGAGGTCATGAGTTCCATCCCTGGTGTCAAAAAAAAAAAAGCAACAAATGTAATATAACAAATAATGGTAGGCTACAATCAACTCAGGAGCATAGTAAGACAAACCAATGGGATGAGTGAGATTCAAATCATTGGTAGCTGATACTCAGAAAATGGGTTTCTCAATGTCTACTGAATTTTTGTGTGTAAGTCTATGACGGACCTAGAAATATTTTATTGTTGCCCTCTTTGCTTCTTTTTTATTTTTAAATTATTCAGAAGGTTGCCAGGGATCTAGCTCAGTGGCCTAAGCGCCTGCCTGGCAAGGGTGAGGTCATGAGTTCAATCCTTGGTGCCACAAAAAAATAATAATAATAATTAATTAATTAATTAATTAATTTTTCAGAAAGTTAGGCCATGCTAGGGAATAGTGTATTTCCAGGTTTAGTATAAACAAAATGACTTTCTCTGCTTAAACACTAGACATACCACTCCATCCCATCCCATGTGTTCCTTTGCAGACACAGTAGCATCTCAGACATGGCCCCAGAGATCCTCATGCCAGAGCCCTTGTGTTTCATTGAGAACACTGAAGGGCCACTGACAGTGAATCAGGAGGCTCTGAGGATCCTGTCTGCCATCACCCAGCCCGTCGTGGTGGTGGCTATCGTGGGCCTCTACCGCACGGGCAAATCCTACCTGATGAACAAGCTGGCTGGGAAGGAAAAAGGTGAGTGCTGCCAGCAAAGGTTAGATGACCCCCTTCTACCCACCACAGTGTCACCCTACAGCATGGGGATGTGAGGAGAGAAAGAGCTGGAGATGAATATTGAAAGCCAATGTCTGGGCCATGACTAATCATTTTATCTCCTGGGAAATAAAAGGCAGCTCACTATCACTGACATATCACTTCATTTTTTACTTTATTTTGTTTGCCTTAAGATCTCCTTAGGAAAACATATATTCCCTGCATAAGGATTAAGACATCAATAAAGTAATTTCCATACACATAAAGTATTAAAATTTTGGTGCCATGATATTGTGATTAAAACACCATCAAATCCAAACTATGGTATTTGATATTATTTCCTCGCTCTTCTACTGAAATTCAAATCAATACATGTATTTTCTGTAATCTCTTCCTCTTGCTTTCCTTAATCATTACAACAATTATTTAGAAAATACCCAATTTCTAGACCCCTTGTCTATGACAACCTCTCCACTCTCCTTTGCAGGTTTTTCTGTGGGCTCCACGGTGCAGGCCCACACCAAGGGGATCTGGATGTGGTGTGTGCCTCATCCCGAGAAGCCAGACCACACCCTCGTCCTGCTGGACACCGAGGGGCTGGGAGATGTAGAGAACGTAAGGAAGAAAGATTATTTTTTAACTAATACTCTCATCTGCAAACATTCTTTACACAGGGAGTATTTGGTTTGGTTTTTGTGTTTTGTTTCATTTTTGTTTTTTGGGGTTTTTTTTTCTTAATTTATACTTCTTCTTGACCAGAATACACCCCCATTTCTTTCTTTCTGTTTTTAATAGTGAGTTTTAGGAAGGTAGAAGTGAGAAAGCATTACTTACAAGGCAGAATCCATATTGGAAGAATTATCCTTATATTGAGCTAAGTAGTTCCTAGCTACATAAAGATGATGCAGATAAAATCAGCGCTACAAACCTAGTCTTACAGAGAAGAATATAGGCCAAGGCTCTGCGTTAGACCAACTTCAGTTCAAATCAAGACTCTGACACTTGTAGCTCTCTGACTTCGACAAAAATAATTATCCTCAAAATGTAATTTTTCTTCAGTCTTATCCAAATCATTAAACTCTAAACACATGGGCTCTTCTAGTTTAGGCTAGTAAGTGTTTAATAACCAGCTACACTGAGAAAAGTATCTTGATTTGTATCATTGCCATTTCTTAAATCCTCTAATCATAATTGATTTCAGGCTATCAAAGTGAAGTCCCTAAATTCAGACTTGGAAAGAGATGTACACAATTGGCTTTTATAAGCTGATGCTTGCACACATCTGAAGATTTCTCTTGAAAATACATTGTTTTACATGTCTTTTAAAGTTTACTTTTGATTTACTAATGTTTACCAATGGCAAGTCATAATTTGAACTTCACATCCTTCTCTACAAGATGTTGATAATAATTATAAACTTAGCTCACTGCATTGTTTTTGGAAATAGATAAGATCAGTAATATGAACTGCCTCGTGGATAATAATTACTCAACAAACATGTGCCTTGTGTATATAGGCCTATTTTATTTTAGAGCCAGTAAAACATTGATTTGAAGTACTATGGTTACCCAATTAACTTTGACTATTCATATTGCAAATATCCAGCAGTAGTTACAAGAGGAATTGGTGAGTTAACAATAAATGGATCAGTATAAATTCATCTATGAGAAAATCACACTAAGTTCATGTGTCTGACAATTACTTTTGTCTTTAACATTTATATGTCTTGATCTCATTTTCAATGATTGCTCACCTGGAGATGCCGTGAGATGTGAGAAAAATTTGTTCTGATTTCTAGGTTGATGATAAGAATGATACCCAGATCTTCGCCCTGGCGATCTTGTTGAGCAGCACCTTTGTATACAACACCATGAACAAAATTGACCAGGGTGCTATTGATCTACTGCAGTATCCTGTTGTGGTCCAGGATAGCATTAAGGCCAGAGAGCTCTCTGTTCATTGGCTATACGGCTGTGAGGCCTTGTGAACCACAAAAATGTAACTGTAATAAACATTAAAAATACAACAGAAAGAGCCTTCGTATTTACTGATGCCAATTTGTTTGAGTGATAGAAAATAAAGGTTTGAGGAGGCATGAAACAAAATGTGGGCTTAGATGATCTCCTATTTTTGCAAATTTCCTTAATTGCTTCCCAGCAATGTGACAGAACTGACAGATCTGCTCAGGGCAAGAAGCTCACCTGATCTTAATGGGACTGAAGGCACTGCTGACTTGGTGAGCTTCTTTCCAGACTTAGTGTGGACTCTGAGAGATTTCTACCTACAGCTGGAAACAGATGGACAACTTGTCACACCAGATGAATACCTGGAGAACTCATTGATGGTCAAAGAAGGTAAAGACACTTTGGTCTGGAAAGAGGAAAAAAATAATCGAACAAATTACCTCTTTTTGTGGGTGACTGAATATATACTTTTCTGTATTTACCCACTTAACTTCCTTACAAAACAAATAATATTATTAATAATTTAGAATAAACAAATAGAGTTAATATTAAATTAAATCACATGTCTATCCTTGGAACAATTTTTTTTCTTCTTTTCTTTGATTTGTACCTTTTATCATTTGGGTTTACAAAGGTATATTATTTAGTAACATTAAAGGAAAGGAAATTTATGAATGCAAATTTTTTATGAATGCAAATTTTATACTAAATAAATCCTATTTTTCCTTCTTCAGGTAGTGATGAGAGAATTCAAAATTTCAATTTGCCCCGTCTGTGTATAAGGAAGTTCTTTCCAAGAAAGAAATGTTTTATCTTTGAGTCACCAGCTGACAAAAAGAAGCTTTCCCAGCTTGAGATGCTGCATGATGATGAGCTGTATCCTGAGTTTGTTGAACAAGTGGCAGAATTCTGTTCCTACATCTTCAACCACTCCACAGCCAAGATTCTTCCAGGAGGCATCAAGGTCAATGGACCTCGTGAGTACCTTTTTAGGTATTTGCCTTCAACTCAAGGGAAAGAATAAGAAACACGAGTCTCCTCATAGTACCAATGACAAATGCATAATGATCACCATGAAAATCATGTGCCATATGTTTATAAAGTTTTAGTGAATAAGAAAAATATTTCTAGTATTTTATTTTTTAGTAATACCAAAAGTTTTATGAAATAGGAAGAAAATGAAGGTAGTATTCCACTGTCGAACTAGACTGAGCCACATTGATTGGCAGCATTTGTTCAACAAGTAATTTGGGTTTTATTATGTGTCACAGTCTTTGATAGGCACCAGATAAGTAAGACATACATGTTCCTGGTAGAAAGAGAACATGGTTGATACAAATGTTGTACAAAGACCCAATTTGCCTAGTTCCCTGAAATATATCTAAGCAGACTTCATGTTCTAGTTTTACCTAAGAACTCTATGTCTCAGAATGCTGTAAATAATTGCTGTATTACAGACAGGAGTTGGTAATAATTTGACAGACCAGTGAAACAGAGAAGGTCCAACAAAGAATAAGACAAATTTGGTCTTAAATTGCTTATTTTTAATCATGACAGCTTTGCCATAGTATTTATTTTACCACAATAAATGAAAAAGAAAGGGAAACATTAAATGAACTGGAAAACTGAAGAAAAGGGAAAGAAAGAAGAGATTAAAAAGGCAAAGGTCTAGAGCATTTTAATCAAGTATGCATGACTTTTTTATAGTCTCCTTATTTGTTTGTGGAGAATTATGGTATGTACGTCATGACGTTTTCCCTATTTTCTTCTTTGTTTCTTTGCCTAAAGAAGGAAAGACCTGACTTTGTAATCATATAATTTTCCAAAGGATGTTATCTGGGCCACTTGAATATCATTCAGAACATTGAAAAATTTCAGTCAGTGAATTACTAAGTTGACATTGTGAGAATTACTCAAATAGATCATAGATTCTCTCCACCAACAATATAAGTATCTTTTCCTCTGTGAAGGTCTAGAGAGCCTGGCACAGACCTATGTCAATGCCATTAACAGTGGGGATCTGCCCTGCATGAAGAACTCAGTCCTAGCATTGGTCCAGAAAGAGAACTCAGCTGCAGTGCAGAAGGCCTTGGCCCACTATGACCAGCAGATGGGCCAGAAGGTGCAGCTGCCCACAGACACCCTCCAGGAGCTGCTGGACCTGCACAAGGCCTGTGAGACAGAGGCCATGGAAATATTCACAAAGAACTCTTTCAAGGATGAGGACCAAACCTTCCAGAAGGAATTGCAGGTAATTATTAATCTTTTTTGTTCTAGTTCATGGACAGAAACTTTAATAGAAGGCAAATATTTCTGTGAATGATAAAATAGAACTTAATTAATAAAAACAGTTCCAATTAGGCTAGAAAATAATATTACTTAAATGTCCATAATATCACTTGTATTCTGAAAATAAATGGACATAAATACTCTGGGCCAGTAACGGCAAAGCTATGACACACATCCCACAGCAGGTTGTTTGTATCATCGAAAGCTAAAAGGTTCGCCATCACTGCTCTTGGCCATTTACATTTTGAAGTTTCCACATATGAATGCAATTCACATTAACTGTTATATCTATGGAGCAAGCTTGAATGGATTCTATTCCCTTAAAATTGTATTCATAAATATTAACTGTTTTATTAGTCAAACAGAATCACCATTTATATCTACTAAGATATAATGTATCCAACATTAATAGAATAATCTGATATCATTCCAGTTAAATTACTCAATTCTGCCATCTCACTGAAGGTGGAAAAACACTTAAAGCAGAAATGTAGAACAAGAAGTCGCATTTAATACTTGGACATAAAGTTACAGGTTAGGTGGTCATACATACAAAGCAGAAATAACAAGAGAAAGTGATTTATAACCCAAAAGTAAATCTCATTTTTTCATACAGTATCATCCTCAGAACTTTTCCAGGTTTGATGAGAAAAGCAGCCTCACTTATATTCCACTAAATTTATAGATAGATTACTTTTGAAAAAAATTCTGGAAATACTGATTTTTTTGTTAACATCTCCATGGTTTTTTGTCCCTTCGAAGACCCTACTAGATGCAAAGCAGAAAGATATTTGTGCGCAGAACAAGAAAGCCTCTTCAAAACGTTGCTCAGATTTACTTCAGAATATTTTTTGTCCTCTGGAACAAGACGTGATGTCCGGGATTTATTCTAGGCCAGGAGGCCATAATCTTTACCTTCAGAAAATGGAAGAGCTGAAGGCAAAGTACTATCAGGAGCCCAGGAAAGGAATACAGGTATCCTTACTCTACCTATTAATTATGGAAAACATGATGTCCTTTTAAAAATAGCATTGAAGACAAGAGTAAAAACACATACATAAGCCCGGCATGGTGGCTCACGCCTGTAATCTCAGCTCTCAGGAGGCTGAGACAGGAAGATCATTGCAAGTTTGAGACGAGCCTGAGCTACAGTGTGAGCTCAAGGCCAGCCTGAATGGCATAGTGAGACCCTGTCTCAAAAACACCAGGGCTGGGGATGTAGCTCAGTGGCCTCAGTGCCTGCCTGGCAAGTGCAAGGTCGTGAGTTCAATCTCTGGTGCTGCAAAAAACAAACAAACAAACAAAAAAAAAAAAACCACACATAGGCACAAAGATGAGGTTTGTGTCTCTGCCTAGGTGTTATTCTTTCACTGAGCGAACATGGATGGGGAATCATTAAATCACATCCACTCACATTCTAGAACAGCTGTGAGATTAAAATGAGCCATCATCATAATCAAAATTTACTTCAATCATTAATACTCCTTGCAACAAAGGAATTTTTTTAGAGGGGGGCCACATTGGACAGAAGCTTTGAAGATTTGTTTTCTTCAGTCAGATTTTACTGGTACATTTTAGACATACATAATGATCACATTCATCATAGAGAATTTATACCTGTACATGACATAACTTGATTCTTTCTTTCCCATTCCCATACTCTCCTATCAACTCTTTCCCTCCTCACTTGCAAAAGTTTAGTTTCCATTTTTTCCTTCTTTCCTCTCTTTCTTCTACTTTTTCCTTCTTTGCTTTTCCCCTTCCACCTTCACTGTTCCCCTCCCCATTTGAACATTTTCTTCCTATTTCACAATACCTAATATACATTTTGGACTGTATTTACACTTTTGGTTTCTCACACCAGAGAAATAATGCAGTATTTACACATGCATGTCTGATTTGTTTCACTTAACAGTATGGTCTCAACTTGATTCTTTTTTTTCCCATTCCCATACCCTCCCATTAACCACTCCTGCCCTCCCCATTTACAGAAGCTTTGTTTCTATTTTTTCCTTCTTTTCTCACTTTCTTGTACTTTTTCCTTCTTTACTTTTTAATAAGATGAGATTCCAGTTGTTGATTCTTTGTGATATTTCCTGTGTGATCAGAATTTTGTTCATAATGTCTCTGCCTACATCAATATATTCACGAGTTCTACCTATTCTATCTTCCAGCAGATTAAATGTTTCTGTTTTAATATTTAGATCTTTGATCTGTTTTCACTTTAGTTGAGTGCATGGTGAAAGATATGGGTCTGATTTTAATCTTCAGCTCACTGATAAAATTTTTATCAGAATTATATTAAATCTGTATAATGGTTCTCAAAGTATGGCCATTTTCACTATATTGGTTCTTCCTACCCAAGAGCAAGGAATATCTTTCCTTTTTCTGGTATCTTCTTCAGTCTCCTTTTTCAGAGTACTGTAATTTTCAATGTAAAGATCTTTTATTTCCTTTGTTAGATTGATTTCTAGGTATTTCATTTTTTTGGATGCTATTGTGAAAGGTGCTGTTTCCCTAATATCTCTCTCTGTAAATTTGTTATTCATGTACAGGAAGGCTATTGATTTTTGAATGTCAACTTTGTATCCAGCTATTCTATTGAATTTGCCTATTAAATCTAGAGATCTTTTGGTGGAGTTATGGGGTCTCCCATATAGACTATCATGTCATCTGTGAATAATAATAACTTAATTTCTTTCTTTGCTATCCTTATTCCTTTTATTTCTTTCACTTGTCTAATTGCTCTGGCTAATGTTTCCAGAACTATACTGGATAAGAGTGGTGACAGGGGCATCCTTGCCTTATTCCTAATTTTAGAGTGAAAGCTTTCAGTTTTTGTCCATTTAGTATGATGTTAGTTACTGGTTTGTCATAGATGGCTTTTATCACATTAAGATAAAGATCATCTATTTCAATTTTCTGTAGGGTTTTAATCATGAATGGGTGTTAGACTTTGTCAATAGCTTTTTCTGCATCTATTGAGATGCTCGTATGGTGTTTGTCCTTCACTCTGTTAATATGGTGTGTTACATTTATTGATTTACATTTGTTGAACCAACTCTATTTCATTAGAGTTTGAGAAATAGTGGTATTAAGTCTTCTCTAAATTTCTTGTAGATTCAGCAGTGAAACCATCAGGCCTGAACTTTTCTTTGCTGGTAGGTTTTAATTACATCTCTGATTTCACTGATTGATATTGGTTTATTTAGGATTTTTATATCTTCTTGATATTTTTATATCTTCTTGATATTTTTATATTTTCTTGATTTATCTTTGGTAATTCAATTGCATCTAGAAATCTTTCCATTTCTTCTACATTTTCCATCTTACTGGAATACAAATTCTCAAAGTAGGTATAGATGAACTGGATTTCTGCAGGGTCCATTTATTTTTTTAAAAAGCAAAACAAAAATGATAGAAATGATATAGAATTTCAAAAAAGGAAATTAACATTAATTAATATATTGCATATTGTTCTCTTAGAAGTAGTTGTTCAGCTTACAAGATTTAGGCATGAGAAAATGATCAAACAATCAAACAATGAAAGTACAGACTGTTCTTTTGGGTGAACTAACAGAGATTAGTAGTAGAGTTATCTATCTTGTATATATATATAATCTTTTCCCTTCTTCCTTTCCCCGATCCCAGTTGTTCTTTCCTTTTGAACACTTTCTTTCCCTTTCATTTTCATAATATCTATTATACATTTTGGATCTTATTTACTCTTTCAGTTTTTTTATTTTTACATGAGGGAGACAATACAATATTTACACATGCAAGTCTGATTTATTTCACTTATGAGTATGGCCTCAAGTTGCACCCATCTACCTATAAAGGCCTCAAGTTTATCCTTCTTTATAGTTGAGTAATATTCCATTGTATAAAAATACCACATCTATTTTATTCATTCTGTGGTCAATGGGCATTTGGGTGGTTTCCAAGGTTTAGCTATTACAAATTATGCTGCTATAAACATGGATGCACATATATTGCTGTGGCATGATGTTTTCAGTTCTTTTGAGAAAACACCCAGAAGGGGAATGGTTGAATTGAATGGGACCTCCAATCCTAGTCTTTTGAGGAATCTCCACACTGATTTCCACCATGGTTATACCAATCATCATTTCCACCAATGGTGGAGAAGGGTTCCTTTTCCCCAACAACCCCATCAGTATTTGTTATTGGTTGATTTCTTGATGACAGCCATTCTTTCTTGTCCTATTCTGTGGGTTTTCTTTTCACTCGATTGGTGATTTCTTTTGATGTGCAAAAACTTCTTAATAAAATGAGATCCCAGTTGCTGCATATTGTCGGATCTTGTTTCTTGATCCATGTTGTTGGTCTGCTTGTTGTGGTTGTTTGCTTGTTTTTGTTTGTGTTTGTTTTTGGTTTTGTTTTTGTTTTTGTTCTTGATTGGTGAATTGAGACATTAACATTGATGGTCATAACTGGTATGTATTGATTTAACTTTGTCATGTTATTTCCCTGTTCTTGGCTCCCTTTTTTCCTCCCATTTTTAATTGTTTGCCTTGCCTGGTGGATTTCTTCTGTTGGGGTTCATGGAGTTTGTAGTCCTTGTCATTTCTTTCCAGAATGTCCTTCAGAACATTTTGGAGTGATGGCTTGGTGTTCATGAATTTCCTTAGGTGTTCTTTGTCATGGAAGTATCTTATTTCTCCAACAATTTTAGAAGATACTTTTGTGGGGTACATCAGTCTGGGTTGAAGTCTGTTTTCCTTTAAAGCTCATTGAAATGCCTCACTTCCAAGTTTTCCATGAGGGTTTGCATTGAGAAGTCAGCTGTGATTTTGATGGGCTTTCCTTTATAAGTGATTTCTTTCTTTTCCTTAATAGCTTTTAATATTGTATTCTTGTGTTGAATTTCTGGAATCTTCACTATGATATGTCTGGCTATAGGTTTGGTTGTTTTGTTTTGTTTTGTTTTGTTTTGTTTTGTTTTGTTTTGTTTGAATCATAGCTAATTAGAGTTGTATGTGCCTCACCTATCTGTATGTCAAATTCTTTTTTTTTTCTGCCAGGGAATTTTTCTGCTATGACATCTGTGAAAAGCTTTTATTTATATCATTTGCACTATCACCTGCTTTCTCATTGGTTCCAATCAATCTTATGTATTCTTCTATGCATCATCTAGCAGCTGCCAGATTGATTTCTCATGGTTCCCTATTTCTAAGAAATCTTTCTTTACATAATTGCTAACCACAAGCCTGCCTTCCATAACTGAGATTCTGTCCTCACATTTAGTTTATTCTCCCGCAGAATCTTTCAGTGGAATTTTATTCTCTTGTAAATCTGCTTGAATCTGTTTTATGGATTCCATTTCTTTCCTATGTTTGGCATTTGTGGTTTCCATCATTTTCTTAAGCTCCTCTATTTTTTTATTTATATCTGCTCTAGAATCACTAAGCATGGTTTTCATTGTGGTCACTATCTCTATAGTTAACTGAGAAATTATTTCTGATTTGATTTTTTCTAGAGTCTCATTCATTTGCTTTATTGTTACCACTCTGGAGAGGCCTAGTGGGTAGCTTTCTGATTGTCCCACCTCATTGCCCCCTGGGTTTGCCTTTGGTGAACTGGATGTGTGGGATTGCATCTTAAGTGTCTTCTCAGGTTTGTTTTTTTTTTAGGTTAATTCCTGGGTTGATGCTTGTAAATGGCCTATGGCAAATTACTTTATCACTAGTATTTAAAACCCTTTAGAAAATGACTGCTTTTCTAAGGTATCTGGCAAATGTTGCTGGTTTTTGGGTTTTCAGTCTGTTGCAAGATCCTGCCTCTTCAAGTTGTTGCATATGAGAAGTTGGTATCTACTTGGCCAAGCCCATGGTTCTCTGGCACTGGCCCACAGTATTTTCTATTACCCTTAGGCAATCTCAGTCTTGATATACCAGGAAGAACAGCTAGTTTCACCAATTACGTCACTT
Source organism: Cuniculus paca (assembly GCA_004365215.1). Taxonomy (NCBI): domain Eukaryota; kingdom Metazoa; phylum Chordata; class Mammalia; order Rodentia; family Cuniculidae; genus Cuniculus; species Cuniculus paca. The sequence continues at coordinate 20,067 of RJWT010015091.1, forward strand.
TGGTTAATGTGGTGCAATCAGCAATAACAATACCGTCAAACACAACCACCAACTAGTTCTCCACATCCACTGTTCCCTTCCACTGCTGTGTGTCTCCATAGAAGCCGCTGGTGTGGACAGTAGTCACTGTGTGCCTGCGAATTTGAACCACCCCTCCTACACAGTCAGCCCCATCTCAGGGAGAAGGCTCCACCTGCTATCTCCTTGTTCTTCATTGAAATTTCTCTCTTCTCTCCCTCTTTGAGGCTCAATTCTCACTTTAGATCCTTTCCAGATCCGGGGGACCCATTTCTCTCCTTCTTATCTTCCCCATTGCTATATTCCAGTGTCTGGATGGCAACTCTCAGAGAAGCTGTTTCTCTGCTGCTTACCACCCTGCCATTTCCCTCATTATTGGGACAAAATACCCAACACTTATAACTTGAAGGAAGAGAGGTTTATTTTGACTCACAGTTGGTAAAGGTTTCAGTTCATGATTCCAGCTCCAAGGCAGGGGGCAAGGGGAGGGGCACAGTGGAGGAGAGCTGCTTAGGGCATGGAGGTCTTCAAGGGTTTGAACTCAGTTTCAAGTACTGATAAATTC
>RJWT010015092.1:0-20680 GCA_004365215.1 Cuniculus paca
TTTTTTTTTTTTTTTTTTGTGGCACCGGGGATTGAACTCACGACCTTGCGCTTGCCGGGCAGGCGCTTAGACCGCTGAGCTAGATCCCCAGCCCTGTTTTTGAGACAGAGTCTCACTATGCAGTTCAGGCTGGCCTTGAGCTCACTTTGTAGCCCAGGCTGGTCTCGAACTCACAACAATTCTCCTGTCTCAGCCTCCCGAGTGCTGGGATTACAGGTGTGAGCCACCACGCTTGGCTTTCACATGTATTTTTAATTCTCACAACACTCTAGAGTCTGAAGACTGATGATGTATGAGTGCCTATCAGAAGTTCATGAAAATAAAAAGTAGATAGTTTCATAAATTTTGGAATCTTGAGGATACATTCTGTTCTGGAAAATGTGTAATTCACAATAATGTATTAAACGTAGTACAAAATCCTACAGCAAAAATTAATTGATAAATCATTAGTTCAATCTCACTTAACTCAATGTTTCAGAACGATAAAGTTTAGTGGTTGAGTATTGACACTCTGTGTTCAGCTGTCAAATTCTGGCCTCCGCCACTTATCACTATCCAAACTTGAGTGAGTTTTGCTACTTTTTTTTGAGAAATGGAGATAATTTTAGAAGTCTAGAGTGTTGTGAGAATTAAAAATACATGTGAAGAATTTAGAATACCATCATAGAAGATAATCAGTATATATTTACTGCTGTAATCATTTCTATTTGATCACAAAGTATATTTTTGAGAATGGACCATTGGTGTTACTGTAGGATGCAAAATTTGAGCAGCCTGTTAAAGATATTTTGATGACATAACCTGTAGAGGGAAATCTGTTTGCTCAATTACTTCTGACATTTGCATTCTCACCTGTAGGAAGAGTAGCTGACTTAATCAGGAAATGGGTGATGCCCATGCAGGGCTGGATCCAAATTGCTGAACTGAGATCAATGGGTTTTCATCACCCTCCATGTACACCAAGAAACATAATAACTATGTGACCAGACAACAAAATGAAACATGGAGCTAAGAAAAGGATCAACCACCCAGAAAAACACACACACATGCACATGAGCACAAAAACAATCAGTTGCCAGTCAAGACACACCTGTAGATAGTCACACTTACGAAAGTTGTGCCAATGATCTGAGCACTGCAGAAATTTCTGTGGCCCTTTGTGTTCCTGGTCCTGAACTCTCAGGAAGCCTGACACCTGGGATTCTCTAAGACATTTGCAAAAAATTTCATTAAATTGTATTTTGGGCTTCTTTTAAATCCTGTTGACCTATTTGTTATTATAGATTATTTTTTCCAGAAATATGATGGCCATGGAATTTACTGAACCAGAAAAACATGGTAAAAATTCAAGCTTTTCTCAAATTTCAAAATTGAAATTAGAGTTTATTTTAACTGGATTGGGCAAGTGATTATTAGTTTTAAAAATTCTTACCCTTGATCAGGGTGCAGTGGCATGTAGCTGTAGCCTATATTTCTTCCCTACTGGGAAGGTTGAGCCAGGAGGATTGCTGAAGCCCAGGAGCTTGAAGCCAATTTGGGCAGTGTGGCAAGACTCCAACTCAGAAAAAGAAAATCTTACCCTTTACTTAGAGCCCTAAAAACCTGATACATTTACCATCATGTTTCAAATTGAGAACTTTATAAATGGCTTTCATAAGAAAAGTAATGTCACAGAGATTGTTAATCTCTTGCTTAATCTGTTTTAATGAAATGATGAATTTTGTGTTTTGCCTTAAAATTTAATTATAAACAAGTTAATGATGTGTCTTATACAGATTTGATTAGAAAACTTTAACTGATTGAAGTGATTTAACTTTTGGGGTTCTAAGTTGAGTTTTATGAGTTAAGAAAATTAGAATTGAGACCAAAATCGAAATGACTTTGCCATTACATTAAGTGAGTAGAGCATATCATTCATGAAATCATCAAGTATCTAGAAACCTGTAGGTGATTAATTGAAAAGTTGTAATGTTTTCTGAATAATGCAGGTGAAATAAATACTATAGCATAAAATTAATGCCTATTCTTAGTTTTTGAATGGAATACAGTTTTTCATCTATATATTTCCATTATTAAGTAACAATTCCAGAGCCTAACGTGCCAAAATCAGAGATTTAAAATCTCAGACTAATTAAAATTGTCTTATTTTTGCTTCATTCACTGGAAAATTCTAAATGATGATTCTGCAGTTTTGTTATTCAGCAGGTGAAAAGCTTATTAAAATTTTCACTTGTAGGTTTTATTAAAGGTACGGTTTGTTTGTTGAATGACCACTTTAGAAAACAGTGGTCATTTGGCAAGCCGTTATCCAAGCAGTAGAAATCCTCATAAGTCAAGCGTGGAAAGGGTATACTTAAAAACCAGCTTAAAAAATCAACCCTGTTTCATATCATTTTCGTTTCTAAATTGATACACGCTTAAAACATACATGTAGATGTGGAAATAGAGAAGACAATAGTTTGTGGTGTGGATCTAGACTGTCCCTCAGGGGTCCAGTCTGAGATAGGGCTTTTCTGAGTGGTGACAGCATCAATAGAGCAGTAACTCAGCAGCGGACACAGCCACTGATGAATCCATAGCTAAAAGTAGTTAGGGGAGAGAGCTCAGTCTGAAGAGGCAGGTCTCAGGAAACTGACCTGCCAGGGTCCATGTGCCTCCCCAGCTTTCTCCTCCCCCGTTCCTCCCTTCTCTTTTTTGCCTTTAGGTGCGGGTTGAGCAGCTTTCCTCTGCTATGCTTTTCCACCGCGCTTTTTGTGCTTTGAAGCCAGCCGACCGGCGACTGGAACTATGAGTCAAAATAAAACTCTCCTTGAAGTTATAGGTGTCAGATATTTTTTTCCCTTGAAATGAGGAAAACAATAATACATAGTTTGCAGTGATTTTTACATTACAATGATTATTATATTGAAACTGTTTATGTTTTCTTACTCCTTATAATAAGGAAAGCAATTATCTTTATTTTCGTTAGCTTAGTTTGAAGACAAAGATCTTCTAAAAGTAGCTATCACAAAGTTTAGTGAAAAGACTAAAAGTTGCATTTCAAAGTTTTAAGAGAGATGCTTGTTAAACATTACAAATGATTTTGTTTTTGAAAAAACTTCTCTGTATATTAATTACATAGCTACTTATTTGAAAGTCTGTCTCAAGCAGAACGAGTTTGTCTCTATCAGTAAACAGCTCATACTGCTTTTCTTTGAGGAAGATTTACTCTGAAGTGATTTGATGGTAATGAATTGTCAAGATCACTCCATCACTTGCTTGCAGCTTCACTGGAGTACATTTCTTGCCTGTAAACATACTGATGCATATTTACACCCAGTAAAGGGATCATCTAGCTAAGAGCTATTGGGAAATTCAGGGTTCCTTGCTCTTTCATTAATCAGGAACTTCAAGACTATCATGCACAAGTTCAGAGACTTATCCAGAGGCTAATTAGATTAAGGAGCTCTTTCATTACATAATCATGAACTTTAATTATTATTAAGATTTTGGTCTTATCATAATTAAGTATCTAGATTAGATTTCCTGTTTTAACCTTATAAACTAGTGGAGTTTACCCTTGAAATGATTGCTGTTAACAAGGTTGTCTATAGAATGTGAATCTAGTGTCACTCCTACTTCTTGGGTCTGGGCCAGACTAGACTGCATCATAATGCAATAGAAAAGGCAGGTCTTGAAAAGGGACTCGTAAGTCATGTTACTGCACCCGGGTTGTACTACATCATTACCAGCATTAGAACAGGAGTGCTCAGAGTGTTGCCTGAGCACTACTTTTTTGGATTGTAAATTAGCATTATAGAAAAACAGTTTTTGAGTAAAATATATTTTAGATATATTGGGTTAAATAAAATTGAACAAATTTCTTCATGATCTTCAACACATCAAAGTGCTTTGTGAATTTCTGACAAAGGGATATTCTACAAAGCTGTTATCAGATGTTTTTGACCATCAACCCCAACTTTTTTTCAATAAGCAACACAAGGAATGAGTGTTTTGTGTCAGACTAATTTGGCACCTAGATTTAAGGGACATCAAGTGATGAAGTTTTCACTGTGAATGATTATTTTCAAATATAGTCATACTAGAAAAAAATAACATGTGTTGACCAATTTAATAAATGACCAAACGACTGTACAATTTTTCTTATGTTTCTAAACTGAAGACTATAAAATAGCATTTCAACTTGGATTTCTTATGGTTTTGCTAATTAAAATCCCAAGTTTCAAGTCTGCTTATAGGATTTGTACTTAATATTTAACATAAAGGCAGAATCTGCAATCCCAGAGAGACACGGAACCTCCAAAAATTGTTTGCTCTTTTATCATATTATGTATTGTAGAGAATTAGGTCCTTGCTGGTTTCCTTAAATTGGGCTTGTTTTCCTAGGAAGTTTTGGCAACACATCCATTGGTAAAGATATTTCAATTTTTAAAAATTCCTTTTTATAGAGTAAAATAGAAGGAAAAGGTAATACAATAAGTGCAAGACTCTGTTGTCTACCTGGAAGGAAGTTTTCAGTTTTTTCCCTAATCAGGTCTATGCTCAAAAAGGCCATTGTACATCTGATAATATGATAAAACCTGTTATCACTATCACAGTCCTACTTTAAATGTGGAAATTCCAAAAGCCCAGGCTGAACTATGTGCAGCATGTTTGTTTGTTTTGGAGGACCTGATCACTGAGAGTAGGTTATTGAAAATTCAGTATTCTTCCTGTATCTAGGAATAAGTCCAGTTCTGTGATTGGAGTCTAGTCTGTGATGAAAATTTCCTCTGTTTACCTAAGAGCAAAGATGTGGCTATTTATGAAAAACTCAGTTTTTAATAAAACAAAATATTTTGATAAGAAGGTGGTTTAATAGTGACTGGAAGAACTAAAGAGAGACAGGAAAATACCCATATTGGTTTTAAAATAATAGTTAAGTTACTGAATGCCATGTCAGATAGACTTGTAAATCTTTTACTCATATTAACTCAATCTTTTTTTTCCTGTTGCTGAGGATCAAATTCTGGGCCTTACGTGTTGCAGGCACATGTTCTATCAGTGAGCTGCACCCCTAGCCTCACTCATTTAACATTTATCACAATCTTACAGTGAAGATGTTGTTATTATTCCTGACTTTGTACAAAGAAAATGAAATGAAGAGAGGTGAAATAACTTTTCCTAGATTGCAGAGGAAGGGGAAAGTCAAGAGTTGAGTATAAACAATCCAACTCAGAACCCAAACACTTTATCTGCCACATCACACAGTGGTTCTTCAGCGAAGGCAGATACAACCCATTAGCACACAATGGAATGGCCCATGAGGGTCGATGAAACATTAAGATGCTAGCTTACATTTTTCAGTGATTTAGCGTGTCATAACGATGTGTTTGGGGCTTTGTGCACAATGTGCATATGATTGTAAATTTTCAATGATTTTATTTCATGATGCAGTATAAAACAAACTAATTCAATTCCAGTCAGTCCACCTAGTCTGCCTTCATTAATTGTAATGTCAAACTCCTTCTTTTAACTTTCTTTTAAATCTGAATGCCTTATCTTTTATCAATGTGACACTAAAATCAGTCAAGTTTATTCATATCTCTGAGACTTTTTATATCCCCATTGAAAGACCTACCTAGATTTCTTCTTTTTGTCTAATTAAATTTTTCCCACAAAGACTGTTTCACAACTCACTCCTTTTATGAAATTTTAATCAGCTAACCTGCTCTCCTCACTTTTGAAAATCTATGAAATATGTTTTATATCTAGAATATATATTGTATGTTACTAGGTATGAACCTTGAGTGTAAGACTAAGAATGTTGTGACTTTACTAGTCAAAAAGGCTGCCTGCTATTGAAGATGTGGGAGAAATCACAGAATTGCGAGTGTCATGGGACAAAACAAAGAAGGAACAAAGAGCTTAGAAAATGTAGCAGAAATCAAACATTAAAAGACAGTCTATGGTCTATTACAAAGTGAAGAACTTACCTAAAGCCAGTGAGAAACCAATGAAAGATCCTGATAAGTGTGTGACTTTTTAAAAGAATACTGATTAACACGTACTGTAATTGAAAAGAATACTGATTAACATACACTGTAATTGAATTCTTTATCATCCTTTCTGTATTTTTACTAGTGGCAGTGTGGAGTATAGGTATTTGAAACTTTAAGAAGTTATCATTTTGTTTCAGGTAAAAATTTTAAAGGCACTACTGGTTTGATAGGAGAATAGCACAGGACATATTTAAGAGAGATTTCATGGTCAATTTGATGTAGAGCAGAGGAAAAGAAAGAATCAAGAGGGTTTCTCATTTTTGTTTAACTTTAGGCCACATAATTCATAACAGTATTGTTAAGTGAGTGAAGGATGAAAGGGGGAAATAGGTGTTGAAATGCTATCATAGAGGACTCTGCATGTTAATGGTTCTGCAGGGAGTTACATGACAGCAGGCAATTGGAAGATTTGATATGTGACTGAAGGGAGTAGTTCACAATAGACAGACACACTTGGGATCTTAGGATATTGTTGATTCTATAAGTGTGAATAAGAAGATTCAGGAGAGTATGTAAAGTATTGGGAACTGAGACAAGATGAGATATCTTCAAAGCTTAGAGAAAGCAGAATGAATAGCTTCTCCTTTTCTCTACACATAAGTAAAGGCTGATTGTTCATGTGTCTAATGGTACCCCTTAGTCCATTATAACAATGCAGGATTAAAGCACCAAATCAACACAGAACAACTGACATAGGTATACAGGCTAATCTTTTTTTTACGTGATATTTATAATGAATAGATAATTTGGAAAATGTTTATTTAAATTTTTAATTCAAGATATCTAGGGAATTTAATTGCACACACATGAAAATCAATCTTCTTGAGTGAATGGTATTTAATGTATTATAAATAACCAGCACTAGGCATTATACTCTTAAATTGAACTTTTTTATTTTAAATATTCACATTACAGGAATTCTTCAACCTGAATTGGACAGCATTTTTACACATTCAGGGAATAACTCCAGTGGTAAATCATTGAGGTACTTACATTGAGTAAATGAAGTGCGAGTGAAGAAAGATTTGTTCGTACACACAACAAGTTCAAAATGTTTGTACATTTATTTCTGCCTTGTAATTTTAGCAGAGATCACTGAAATCACTATTAATTGCTAAACAAAATTTCACAAAATTATAGCAGTCACACCATATATGTATATAGCCCAGAAAGACCTCTATGAGCAGAAATCTACATTGCGATGACCTCTGTAAGGAAAGGAAACTTCAAGTGGTATCTCCATCTTAAACTGTGGAAAACACAAGTTCTCCAAAAAGTGAATATATAGATTTTCTGTGGCATCTTGCCTTTCATGGCTTATTAAAATATTTGTTTAGCTGCCATAAAATACTATGTTATTTACAGGTTTGATCAATGAATGGAACAATGTAGTATCAAAATAAGAACCCAGATCAATGTTTGCTGAATGCCACACATATACCACGTCTTGGATGTTGTGGTTGGTCTTTACATTGCTGGGACTGGTTACTTGTTATTTGAATTAATGCTTTACTCCAAGGACACAAAATTCAGTTATCTGGTTTTTCACTTGGAACAGCAGCTAGAGTCAAATTGCCTTCATATTATATTAACTTCACTGAAACTGATAAAGTTGAGCATAGAGGAGCCAATTCTCTAAATAAATAAATAAATAAATACATGAATGCATAAATAGGAGTGCCAGTCTCTTAATAGCATAGCAATGAAATTATCTTGCAATACCATAAATGCTAATATTGGTTTTTTAAGTTACAAAGAACAGTGTTCTAGCATTAAGATATTATGATCAGTGACTAATTCCATTTGGATAAGGGGTGGTTGGTAGGTGTATATTATCTGTGTGGAATTACGAACTTTTAAATGTACAACTTTTAAATTTTCTAAAATCAAAACAAAAGGCCAATAAAATAAAATAAACAAAAAGCACCTTTCACCGAATTTTTGCTATATTCAAAGACTACTGTAAATTATCAGTACAGAAAGGCATGTCTAGCTGAAACTGATATTCTTCATACATTTAAAAAATTACTTAGGTTAGTAATAAAAAAGGCCAGCATCCTCCCACCCCTGGCTATCTTTACTGCCTGGATACTGTATGTTACAGCTGTGCAGACCTGACCTCAAGTATTCCCCTTGTCCCCTGGCAGTAGTATCGATTTTGGCACGAGAGAGGTGAGACAGATGAGAGAGAGGGAGAGAGAGAGAGACTTTCTGACTACAAAAGCTGCCAGGATATTGTATTCATAGAATAGAAATGCTTAAGATGATTTTTCTACATCTTCATGCTTCATAATAATACATTGTTGTACAGTGAATTGTATCATTTTCTAACAAATGATTTTATTTGTTATATTTCATTTCCAACAATTCCATTTTTTTCCTCAAGGAAAATTTTAGCATAATATGCTACAAAGTTAGAAAAAAAGCAAATCAACATTGTCTGTTGGCTCATGAGCACTAAGAATAACATTTTTCCTCTACTAAATATTTAAAAAGGCTTTCAAAAGGATGTGGAATCCTGCTCATAGGTTGAGATGAGGCTGTGTGTGTTGGCAGTACAAATTCCCTCACAAAGATGCATGATCACCAACTGCATGCATTTTTTACCTAATATAAACGATCTTAATATTGTAATATAATATTTAACATCTTATTTCAAACATGCATTGGCTATTAAAATAAGACTTTAAAGAAAAGCTGATGTTTGATATAAAATAATCATGTTCTTCTGTGTGTGGAAAAATACTCTACAAAAAAATAAGTAGAAAAGTGATTTCTGGTCAATGTGTGATTTTATCTATAAAAATCCAGGTGACTAATTAGTGTGCTTACAATAACTGTTTCAGGTCTGCATCACAACAATACACCCACAGAAAGTTAATGGCACTAACAACTACTAGCACAATGCAGTTAAATTCTTATCAGAAATAACGTGAACCAATAAACTGTACACTTGGCAATAGGTTTCATGGTAGTTTTAAGAGTTTGCTTAAATATGACAATACAATAATGCAAAATTACATTACATTAATAAAACATACAATTATCATCCAAATAGTTTATGGGTTACTGACCCTTACAATTCACATATTGGATAGCATTGGCACATCCATTTCAGTGTGAGTGTTTTCAACTTTCTTATTTAAGTGTAAGTCTTTTGATTCAAAGTTACATTTGAACTACTTAAAAATATATTAACATATGTGTCTATATACCCAGTCTAGAGGAAATGAGCTCAAGAGGAAGCATGCGAAGTTTCCACTCTTCACTTGTAGAACTTCATTGCACCTTTCTTCTATAGCAACTTTTTAATTATAGCTCTGTAAGAAATTGTCCGTAATTCTTTCCCTCCTTTTCTGTGGCTCATAGAGCACTGACATGCCACATGGAATGCAGCAGGTAGAAGGGATGGTCTAGAAGGCTATCTGGTAGCCCATACGATGAAATTAGAAATTCTAATCAATATATTAACATTTATAAAGAGCTTTCTGGTGATTCTAATATCAGTCCATCACCTGTAGTTTATAGATGAGGAATCTGTGGCTCAGAATTGCTAGTAAATTACACAGTACATTGTGAAAACTACACCTTGCATTCCAATCTCATTTGATACTTATTTTCTTGTTTCTTGGTGACATATTTTTCTGCAGCTTTGTGAACCTGAGTCTAGGTACAGACTTAAATGGTTTTGTTTTTACTTTTTGCATTTAATAACTCCTACTACATTCATGTGTTGTTTTATATTCAGATTAAACCCTGTTATTACAGTGAAGATAATTAATCACAATAATATCATTCAAAAAGTTTGACCAGATGCATTTCTACAGGTAAATATTATGTCTCACCTTTGACACACATCATTTATTTCTTAGGAATTTTACAGATGATGATTTTTTATGTTGTCATGATTATTCTATTATCTCTAACTCCTAAAAATCCAATTTTAAGAGAGATAGAGAAAAAGAAATAAAAGAAAAATGAATATTTATATATATTTTATTTTTAAGGCTGTCATCAAAATAGCTCATAGAAATACACCATTATTTCTACTACCTTTTTCTGTCCCCATTTTAATGGTATACAGCCATTAATGTAGCACTTAACGATTGAATTAATGTTTGAATTAGCTCTTAATCATTGAATTGGCTCTTAATGGTTGAATACAGAGCATTTATAAGATGAAGGTGAACTACTGGTCCAAAGAATGATACAGTCTTTGTCCTTGGATTATTTTTAAGTAATGTATAAAATACTCAAGATAGGTCATTTGATTTCTAAAAAGCATGCTTCTTCCAATTTTGCATAGACAATCAAATAATATGGTTTTCTCAGAGGACTTTGATGAGGGAAACAGTGGGTAAGAAACTTGTTCTCATTACTGTAACTGGAGACATATGTACCACCATAGTCAGCTTACCTCTTGTCATTTCACTTTGGACAAAGATGACACCTTTAGGATTGTCTCAACTGTGGAATTCAAAGTGGCTAATGAGGTCAGTGCAAGATTGGTGGGGTGTACTGTTGTAACTCTGCTGTATATTTCCTACCCAATGATTAGTCTTGGGTTGCTAATTGAGTCTTTAGGTAAGCTTATTGTCAAGGCTGCTTTTCTATTTTCTCAATGCTCATTAGTCAAAGTGAAATGCAATGATGGGTAAGAAAGTCATAACAGTGAACAAACTATTACAGTTTCATGCTCTGTAGAAATCACCCTTACAACATGGGTGCTAAAATTCACAATGAAATTCCACAAATCTTAAATCTAACATGATTTATATGCACACTAATTTAAAATTATTTAGTTTCCAGAGAATTCAGTAAGACAATTCCATTTTAATTTTCTACTCATATAAATTAAATAAACATTTCCAATGTTCTTTAAAGAAATACAATGAGAAACCACTTTTAAAACACCATTTTGAGTATCATTTAGTTTTTCACATGTAAAAATAAAATTTTACCTTAAATTTACTTTATTTTTTGTTTTAGCCAAATATAGCTCAAAATCTATGCCCATGAGCAGTTCAGATTGCTCATGTCATAACTCTATTTATTAGGCAATTGGCAATTAGAAGAGTCTTAATCACAGTGTGGCTAACAATCATTTTATTTCTGCACCATTAAACAAATACATTCCTGTTGACTGAATTTATAACCTACCATGTTAAAAATAACATTTCACAATTTTTTTTTCACTTGAAAAGTAGATAGAGATTTGATTTCTTTTTTAACTATCACTGACTAGTTCTGTTTCTAAGCTACTGGAGCATTTAAAGTGATGGATAAAATCAAATAGTTGGATATTCTAAGTCTTATTTCTTTACCATAAAATAATCTCTGGGAATCTTGCTGCTATTCCCTTCTGGGACTCAAGCAATATCAACTGGTAATAAACTAAATTGACTATTAATTTGCTGGTTGTTCATAAGAGTGAGGGAAAATTAGGTTTGTTTGAATTCCAATTATTTTAAGAAATGGTGTATGTGTTTAGTAATGCAAACAATGCCTATTCACCACTGCTGCCAGTTGTCCACACTCCCTCAATGACTTAATAATTACGTTTATGAATAAATGCTTTCACACTATATTTATTTGTTTCTCATATCCTGAAGATTATTCCTTAAGGTTTTTTAAATTTTTAGAGATCTACCTGCTTACCTGCTTAACATCTTCAGAGTTGAGACCTGAAATTGAGGATATATATCTAGAAATTTCACAGTTATCTTTTATAACAATAAAAGAAAATGGGGTATGGATATAGTTCGGTAGTACAGTATTTGCCCAGAATATTCAGAGCTGTGGGTGCAGTTGCAAACATCCCACAGAAACGATAACAAATACCAACTTAATCCCTTGAAGACAATTTCATTTTGTCCTTATAGAACACACATCAAGAGTATGCCACCTCCAAGAGTATGCAAACTCTGAGGCTAAGAGAAGTCAAATAACTTGGACACAGCTAGCGAGGCAAACTTGGATCCAATTCTACATCTGTGTTAACAGGTAGATGCTATAACTCATTTCACATCCTAATTGAAAATTACCTTTCTATTTTTCAGTCATGGACTTTGGAACTCTGTAAAGCAGGCTCTTCAACATATGCAACAGATCAGCAGATTACAGAAGCATAAGATTTTATGCCTGTAAAGGATCCTAATAATTGTCTAACCCAGTCTTTTGCATTGCCAAATATAAATATGCAGTTAGAAACCTAAAGAAGAGAACAAGAAATATTTTTTCAAGTTGTATAACTTTTTCTAACACTTCCTCGAGGTTGAGAACCACCCATGTGTAGACTGGTGGTTCTCAGAGATGACATTCCATCAGCATTACTTATGGACACTTTAAAACTGTTTACCTTTGTGCTGTATCTCAAATCAATTGAATTTGATTTCTAAGATAAGGCTTAGACATCCACAGTTAAAAACAAACAAATGACCCTCTTTAATATGACTCTCTTGTGCATTCATACTTAAGAACTACTGCTCCCAACCACACATTATTTGCAAGAATGCCTGGAAACTGAATAACCTGCTTTGAATCACAAAATTCATTGAGGAGTCCTGTATCATGCATAAAATAATTAGTAATAAAGAATGCCTTGGTTCTTCTTCTTCTTTTTTTTTTTTTTTTTTTTTGTGGCACCAGGGATTGAACTCATGACCTCACGCTTGAGAGGCAGGCGCTTAGGCCACTGAGCCAGATCCCCAGCCCAACACCTTGGTTCTTGAAGAAGAGAAATACTTTACTGATGTATTTAGAAAGGTTCCAGGTGAACTAAAGAAATGCAATGCCTTAAATCTGAGTGTACAACACTTTCTATTTAACAGGTAGGATGCAGACATAAGAACCATGTGGGATCAGTTTTTAAATACAAAATTTAAATCCTTTCTCAGACCCAGAGAATCAGAAGCATATATTATTGACAATCTTTTAAGAGATTCTTAAGCAGCTTATCTAGGAAGTCCCCAAGAAATATGTGCATTTGAAAACCACTGAGACGATGGTTTGCCAAATATAGTAATATATCTTATGAAATATATTGAGTATTAAAAAAAAACTTGCATGAAGAGATTTCAATTGCATGGAGCTAACTCAGGAATCAGTATTGCTCGCAATACCTGTTGATTCTAGGTTTATTGACCGAGAAACCATTCTTTCAGCAACCCAGAAAAATGAAGACTGACATTAGGAAGACTTTCTTAAAGCAAAATATTTTTACTGTAAATAAAATGTATCAATATATATTCATCCTGAGTTAAAAAAATAATTAAACTTTCTGGATGCATTCAATCAGCTTACTCAAATTTTACTATGTTATTGTCACTGAAAATTGCTTCAAATGCTTCTACTCAATTTCTGAATCAGTGTTTTTAGATTACTGTAATAAGAATTCAGATATACAGAAAAATCCAAAATATTTTCAAATAATGCCCAATTTATGGTTGTTTTTCTACAATCAAGGAATGAGTTACAAAAGATGTCAGTAGACAGCTAAGTGGTGGGGGAAGTAAAAGTAGGAAGGTTAGTTAACTGAGCACTTGCTGTAATTTAAGCTCCAATAAAGAACAAAGTTTATTATTTCACACATTAGAGTCAATTATCAGTTTTATACTTTAAATGTATATATAGAAAAATAAAAGGAACATTTCTTTGGAATATTTACTTCCAAAAATTATTTTGAGATGGTCGTTGAAATTTCATTTTCCAAGGCAACCATATATTAATTAAAGAGCAGTAGGGCTAGAAGGAACCTTACTACAAAAAGGTCCAGAGAGATTAAGTGGCTTTTCCACAATTTGTTGAATTAATAACTTAGACTAACATTCTTCATACTTCTAAGTTATATCTCTCATTACGTTGTGCAAACTTTTCGTAAAATACTTGTAAGTATGAAATATATAATATGGGTTACTGGGAGAGAGAACAGTTTGGGTAGCAGTGGAAGTTATCCACTTGCAAAATTAAAAAAAAAAAAACACCTGTATGATACACATCCAGAAATACAAAACCATCTTCATTGCTGTGATACAATAGCATGAAGTTAGGAAGTTAGAGGGAGAATAAATTATATTTCTCTTTGCATAGTTTGGTAATAAATATCTGCCGTTCCTAGTGCTTGTAGCGTATATTCTTCTTAAATACTTTTAATTTCTATTAGAAGCTGTGTGTTATTAATATTTAAATATAATGTTAAGTTTTAAATCTTATTCAATATGTCTTGCAATGTTATTTCTCTTGGGGGATCTTAGAATGGAGTAGGAAAGAAAAAGCCTATAATGGCTTTCATCTGCCAGGCAGTAAACTGATCAATAAAATAAATGTGATATATCACTCCAATTAGTACCCAGGAGCTGATACAGTCACTACATTAGTAATATTTTACATGACTACTAACAATATTCATTTTTTTATTCTGAATAAAAGCATCTCTGAGATCCTCTTCTACCTTAAGTGCTGTGCTTATCCTGTAGATTCTGAAGTTTGTTATATTTAACAACTTTGTTATAATTTAAAAAGCTCCCTTAAATGAGACCAGAGTTCAAGGAACTCAAATATATGCTCAAACATAGTTTTTATGTAAGGGCCTAAAGATTTTTTAAAGAAATATTATTTTACACAAAAGCAATGTCTAAGTGATTATCCCAGTACTTATGGGAACCAATATGAAAGCAGGAAAAAATAGCAGTAGCACAGTTCCTATTTTAATCGTATTTAACCTCCAGTTGGAGATAAGAATTTGAAGCTTTAATAAATAATTCCAAAATATTTTGTCAGTTTACATTTCAAATACTCTGACATTTTTAAGAGTTCACATTTTTTTTTTACTTTCTTGATTGTCAGGAGTTTTATAGTAAACACGAAAATTTTAAGCTAGTATTAGTTCTTGCTAAAATAATTTTTAAAATTTTTATTTCAAATTGTCACATTTATGACTGTCATGAAATATGTGACTGTTATGTTTTTCTTTTCCAGAGAGTAATACTGATAGTGATAATTCTGCATTTATTCTTATTAATAGGGCCTATAATAATTAGTATTTATTTTATTAAGGCCTATCATAATTAGTATTTAAATATTCACATCAGAATACTTTTTGATACTTTGAAATAAAATATTTTAAGTGGTATATTTTCTTTTTGTTTCCACAATTTATTCCCACGCAAAATTACTCTTTCTTATAATCAACAGCAAGCCAATTTTGTTGAATTACTGTATCTTTCATATGAGACAGCCTCACACAGAAATGTAACCCAAAGAATTTATTAGAGGAGTGATAGAGAACCATATATTTTATGATTTCATTTCACTTAAATACAGTGAAAACTCATTTTCTTCTGATAAAGCTCAACTCTTAAAATCTTTAAAACAGAAAGAATACTAAAAAATTTGATTATTTATGGAATATCTTCAAATTTGAAGTACTTCTACAGAATGTACCATCCTAAAGATCCTAGATAATATCAATAACACTTTCATATTTATCAAAATTCAGAAATACTTCTACAATGAGGTGGGACTGATGGAGTGATAGGATCCTTACATTCTAATCTCAACTACTGTCACTTGTTCAGATGTCTCTGTGTGTGTATGTGTGAATGTATGTCTTAAACAAATATCATCTCTGGATCTAGTTAATTCAATAGAAAAAGTTGATAAACTTTTTATAATTCCTTCTAAACTTAAAACTCAAAATCAATAGAGCTAGGACCAAAGGGTTCAGTTGAAACATTGGTTTGACATTTGCAATTTGAAAATTTATTATTCTTGGATAGGTAATGGGTTTCAACATAGAGATGTACCAGTTATGCTCCTATACCCTTGACTTGGGTCAAATTATCAGCATATAATTATAGCTACAATCCAAGAAAGAGTTAAAATTCATAGTCAACAATAGAAGCAATTTCTCTCACGTCTTTCAGTAATTTGAAATAATCATTATTCAATTTAGTAAAAGCAAGGCAAAATGCTTTCAGCTTTCAGAGAAAGAAAGTACCTTCTAAATTTATTAGCAGTGCATATTCTTTAGATCCCAACATTTTGATCAAAAAATGACAAGTACATGTAAATTATAAGTTTGACTACTACAACAATAAAACAAATGTGAGTGAGATCTTTGTTCATCTATGAGGACATCCATGAAGACATATTATTTTTTGATTATTAAAATAAGTAAAAAAAAGAGCCAAGTGGATGCCATCAGAATGTTCTAATAAATTTGATAAGTTTTGCAAGAGTGGAAGAAAGGTGTTAGTGATTCTTTTGGAAGATGCTTTCCTTGAAAAATCTTTAGCACCAGTTTTTCTCACTATTTTTGCTTATATTCAGATTTCCCTATCTCTATCCTATGGAAGAGAAATTCTGTAGGTAGATGAAAATTCAGAAATAAATTCTCCAAAGATTTCATGCTGTGCTAGCTTATGTTGGTTCTGTAAAGCTCTGAAGACCCAAATTATATGTGTTATGTGTGAATGATTACTAAGATGTACATAAAACATCATCTCCAATTAGTATCCCTCAGTTAAAACTGTCACTTCATGGAAACAAACCAAAAATTTCCCATGACTTTAAGTGCTATTCATTATTCATTCAAAAATTATTCAATGAATCCTAGCATTGTGTGTTTCCTATAGATTACCACTTTATTATATTTAACATATCATTGGCAGTTTTATTTATTTACTTTTAAATGATAGAATGGATTTTTCAAATGTTGTATCTATTAGTCTATATGGCAAAATAAAATTACTTGAAATATCAGGGCCTCAAAAATAGTTTAAATTGATAACTAATTAAGAATTATACACAAATAGTAGTATTTGTAAATATAATTTGTACCCATAGCTGTCCTTTTCATTGATATTTGAGGAAATCATTCATTATCACAATAAATATTATTAATGTTGAGAATTATCCTGCATTCTTTTAAGGGTTATTAGTATTATTTCTTAGGTACTGAAAATCACAACAAATTGGAAATGTAAGAATTCTTGAATACTTTAAGACCATAAGAATAATTGCTGCTTTTGCAAGTCAGCTTAATGAAAATGAATGTGAAGCGTAATAACTTCCGGAACATAACAGTTCTGCTTCATAACTTATTTACTGCATGAATAATTCCACTTTCACCAATGTGGTAAACAGGTACAAAATAGATCAGATAGTTATATAATGTTCAATTCTGAAGTCAGATAGGTCAGAATACAATTACAATGCATTTTTCCTGTTCTAACAGTGTGCAAATTTGGAATTACAGATTATAATATTTAGTAAAGATCTTTCATACTTTAAGATGTGAATCGTGCATTTTCATTTCCCAAATAGATTGAAGAGTTGATCAGTGTAGAAATAACAATAGAATCATCAATTTACAGACAACTACAAAAATGTGAATAAGAATGTTTATAAATGATAATGAAGAATAAATTATTTTTCAATGCACATACTTAGGTATAAACAGGATAATTTAAAACCAAATGGAATGATTGGTAACTGTGAGATCTTAAAAATCTCCATCTCCATCAAAATATACACATTACCCATGAGAGGGTGATAAAAATAAATTGTGACACAAAATCAGAATATTGTTTCTCTTCTCTCCTCAATATTTGGATGATATCTCATCAAAATATTTTACTAAATGTGCAAATGATGGAAAAAGTTAATTCCAAAACCATTTCTCCAAATTACCAACAGACTTATATTCTTGATGCCTTTTTACATGATCACAAGCCAAACATGCATGTGATTCCCAAAATCGTGGAAGATTTACAGTAAAATCCTTCCTCCAATTAAAGTAGCTAAGGTATAACTTATTGTTTTTGTCGACTTCCTTTAAGTACTTTGCTAGCTCACTGGGAGAGTTATAATCTTCTACATGAATGAAAGAATCTGCTGGAATATAATTCTCATAGTTTTCCCTGGATGGTCCTAGAACAACAGGTACAGATCCAGCCAAGAAAGCATTATAGAGCTTTTCTGTTATGTAATCTTTGTGTATTGAGTTTTCAAAAGAGAGATAAAATTTACAAGTAGATATGGTAGGAATCAAGTTCTTATCATTCACATATTCTCCAAATGCTTGACCATAGGTATGGATTTCAATACTTTTGCTCAGCTCATTGTAATACTTGACCCTGGCATGCTCAGGGTTCCAGTTACTTACAACCCAACACACCAACTTCTCTTTGCTTGGCACTTCAAACACGAATGGGTTTGTGCTTACTGTCAAGAAGCCATAAGGCACTTGGATATCTGAGTCACGGCGGTAGGTTAGAGTCAGGTTGAACAGATGCTCAATACCACTCTTTTGGGGAGTATGAGTTGGTGACTCCAGATTCATCCAAATCCATTTCTGAAAGGGTGGCCTAGCTTGCTGAGGTAAATTAGTCAGATCCCAGCTGATGTCTCGGTGATGTATCAAGACTGCATGTGATTTGTTGTACAGTGAACGGTCAGTTGTGAGATGACATCCTTGGATGTTGAACATTGCTTGGCAGGATGTAAGGTCAAAGGTTTGCCCAAATGGCCATACCCACACCAGAATAGTAGTTTCATTAAAATAATCAGTTTTGGAAGAGAAGAAATTTTTCATTTTCAGCACTGAACTGGCAGATTCCATTGGACTGAAGATCCAGCTACTGGTGGGCTTGATGTAAATAAGCAGACATGCCATGAAGCAGCCCAGGATAATGCAGACAATTAAAAATGGCCGGAGGATTCCTTTGGATGTTGATGTCATAATTTTTTCTGTGGAACAGAAAAAGATAGGGGAAGATAAATATAGGAAGAAAGAGAAATACAAATTTAGGTGGAACATATGGTATATTCGAGAAAACAATCACAAAGAAATTTCTTTCTCAGAATTGTCTGTTAAACTCTTTAACAGAGTTTCTAGTTTTAGAGTTATTGTTAAATAAAAGTTTTTATGTAAGCCAAGAAACTTAAAAGGAAGTTTCCCAGAAACTCTTCCTTACAAATAATAAATCAGAATTTGTTTTCAATAAAGCAACATATCTTCAAGCCAAAGTTACATTTTACTTCTGTATCTGCTTGTTGAAAACTGGCGTGGGATAGTGTTATCACTAGGTTGATGGCTAAAATTTTTAGTGTTTTGATACTCTATCATATTTGCAAACATTTCTTGGTTGATATACTCACTTATTTACCAGTATACTGAGACTGTCATATATTTGTAGACCAGTTGTAACTCAATAGAAAACTAAATTTTAAAAGAAAAAAGTTATGATTTTTTACAAATGCATCAAGATAAACTAGAAAATTAAATTCTTTTTATTTGTATTTTTTCTTATAAATTTATTTTAATAATCTACCGGGATATAGTAATTAAATACGTTCTATTGATATTGGTACAATATTCTCATTTATAGTGATATTGGGAAATTAAAAAGACTTTCTTTACAATGAAATGATATTAATATTATAAAAATTAAAGCAGCGGCGGCGGTGGGCGGGCGGGCGGCCTTGGTCCCCTCGCATCGCGCCGCCGGCCGCGGGGAAGGAGGAGGAAGAAGGAGGCGGAGCGGAGGCGGAGGCCTGGCCCCGTGGTCGCGCCGCCGCCCGCCCGCCCGCGTGGGGGGCGCCCCAGGCCGCGGGGCCTGGCCGAGTCCCTGCGCCGCCCCCGCCCGGGCCTCTCGGGTGCCCAGGCCGCGCCCCGAGCCGCGCCGCCCGCGGCCCGGGAGCCATGCGCTGTGGGTGGTAATGTCCGCGGAACAGGAGAAGGAGCCCACCGTGCTGAAGGGAGCCCGCGGTGGTGCTCATGGACTGGATGGGTTAGGACCACGTGTACAACTAGGAAGCCCCGATAAGAAAAAACGAAAGGCAAATACACAGGGACCTTCTTTCCTTCCGTTGTCTGAATATGCTCCACCACCGAACCCAAACTCTGACCTTCTAAGTGGCTGCTAATCCATTTGATGACGACTATAATACTGTTTCCTACAAACCACTGCCTTCCTCAAATCCCTATCTCGGCCCTCGTTATACCGGCTTTGGAGGGTGCAGCACATTCAGAACCACCTCATGTCCCCCCGAGAATGTCTTCCCCATACTGTGGCCCTTACTCAGGAATCAGCCACACCCATTTCCTCAGAACCCACTGGGCACGGGTTTCAATCGACCTCATGCTTTTAACTTTGGGCCACATGATAATTCAAGTTTTGGAAACTCATCTTATAATAATGTACTAAATCCGAATGTTAGTATGCCTAATCAACATTTTAGACAAAACCCTACTGAAAACTTTGGTCAAATTCCTCCACAAAACGCTAACCAAGTATCTAACCCTGATTTGGCATCTAATTTTGTTCCTGGAAGTAATTCAAATTTTGCTTCCCCCTTAGAATCAAATCATTCTTTTATTCCACCCCCAAACGCTTTTGGTCAAGCAAAAGCCCCACCTCCGAAACAAGACTTTAGTCAAGGAGCAACCGAAAACACTAATCAAAATTCATCTGCGCATCCACCTCACTTACATTTGGATGACACAGTGAACCAGAGTAATGTTGAATTAAAAAATGTTAATCGAAACAATGCAGTAAATCAAGAGAGCAGCCGTTCAAGCAGCACTGAAACTGCAAATAACAGCCATGCAAATGGGACGCAGAATAAGCCACAGC